>PVJO010017702.1:0-38505 GCA_004026905.1 Hystrix cristata | reverse complement strand
CTCTTTTGAATACTATCTCTCTTTTTTCTTTTTTTAAACAAAATATCTATTTTACCCCTTTGTCCTTATTTACACTTATGGTTTCTCGTATCAGAGAAACAATTCAATGTGTACTAATAAGTGTCTGATTTATTTCACTTAATAGTATGTTCTCCAGGAACATCCATTTATATACAAATGACTCTAGTTTATCCTTTTTAATGGCGGTGTAGTACTCCATTATGTAGAAAAACCACATCTTTTTTAGCCATTCATCAGTTGTTGGGCATTTAGGTTGTTTCCAAGACTTAGCTATTACAAATTGTGCTGCTATGAACATGGTTTTGCATATATCACTGTGATATGATGATTTTAATTCTTCTGGGAAGATACCAAGCAGAGGAACAGCCAGGTCAAATGGAACCTCTAGTTGTAGTTTTCTGAGGAATCTCCACACTGATTTCCACAGTGGTTGGACCAGTCTACATTCCCACCAACAGTGCAGGAGGGTTCCTTTTTCCCCGCAGCCCCGCCAGCACTTGTTATTGGTTCTTTTTTTTTTCTTAAGACAGAGTCTCGCTATGTAGCCCAGGCTGGCTTTGAACTCAGAGTGATCCTCTTGCCTCAGCTTCCTGACATGCACCACCACACCTGGCTCTACCCTTCTCTTATTGTTGGACATCTACATTCATGTCTGTTTTACTGCTGGAAAAACACTGTGGTGAACACCTGGTTACAAGAGTCACCTGAATGTGGGGGTAATTTTATAAGGATGGATCTCTTAAAGTGTCATTGGGCCAAAGCGATCCTGTGTGCTATGATGCCCCTTTGTGTCCTGTGGGAGCCATGGCTCTCCCCTTCCCACACATGCAGTTCAAGGACTCCCTGACTTCGCTGCTTCTGGTCTGTGTTTCATGCCATCCATGCTATCAAAGCTCTAATAAGATGATGCTTGTTGGCCCTGATGCAGGGGCTAGGAGGATGGCGGTGGCCCCTCTGCCATCTTCTGGGGGCCTCAGGGTGCTGCAAGGCCGATCTCCAGCTCTGGGGCAATCTCTGCCTTTGGTTTCTTCTCATTCTGCTCAATTTTCAGAACCAAGCAGAGAAACCCAAATTCCAAGCATTATGTCCTAAAAATGAACACTCCATCTCCATGGTGAAGGAGCTAACACTCCAGGCTGTGGGGACAGAAAGGATCAGTTTTACCAAAGGGCTCTGAGTGCCTGGGACCCGTGGGGCACCCTTTAGAGAAATGAAAGCTTCGTGGGCGGTGGGCCACCCGTAAGCATGGGCCAGAGCCATGCTGAGGCCTGGTGTGGAGGATGACAGGGCCCCTGGTAGCTCTCAACAGGGACCAAGGGTGCGTGGGAGGATGGCAACTGGACAGGAGCCTGAAGACAGCAGAAGCAGATCTGTGAGACTGGGCCAAGGGCCTCACCTCAAAGTACCTGTGTCCTCACCTGTAAGATGTGAGTCACTGTGTGGGCTTGGTGGGTGGTGGGGATCGAGGGCAGAAGGGAGATGACCCGGCCAGCACAGCCCCAGGACCTAGGAAGCTCTGTATACAGACATAGGTCTGAGTGGAACTCACTGATTCGGCCTGCAGCACACCTGGGGCAGAGAGGCATACGAGGTTCCTGGGTCTCTGCCCTGTGTGCCACCTCCTACCTTGCCTGCCTGTGAACCTTTCCCCAGCCCTCCCTGGGCCTCAGTTTCCCCTCTGATTATCAGAGTTGGGCTTGCTGATCCCGGAGGGTCCTGGCAGCTCTGACACTGTGGCAAGGATACCTGAAGTCTGCCTCTTGCCAGCGAACCATTTTCCTTGCAAGAAGACATGGCTGCATTTGCAAAGTGCCACATCTGTCTGTCCTGGAGTCCCGTGAGGGCAGGAGTTGTGGGCTGTTGGTCACCCTGGAGTTCCTGATACCCAGCAGGTGCTCAGTGGTGGTTTCTATGGATACTGGCCATCTCCACAAGGGATTCTTGTTCCTCCCAAGGGAGGTGGAGTCAGGCTGGAGGAGGTCCAGGGTGGGTCTGTCTTCATCTTGGCTGATGTGCTTTCTCCAGGGACACTACTGGACTAGGTGGGGGGCACCAGAAACTCTCCGAGCATGCTAGAGATGGGGAAGCAAGACTGACTCTTTTACACTTATTCAGCTCTTTCTTCATTTACTTGGACTTGTTTAGTTCCCATAATCTGGAAGGTGAAGGAACTCTGTGCCTTGCAGAGCTAGAAGTGGAGGGGTGGGGAGGTTTCGTCTGTATAGAGTGAGAGTTTTACAGCCATCACAAGGAACCACCTGATGGGAGGCCTTGCAGCAACTTTGGGCAGCACCTGTGCACAGGCCAGGACGGCTTGCGCAGGGAGGTTCTGCTGGGGCGGGAAACGGTCCTGAGCCCTGGACTGTTTCCTTTGTGTCCGGGAAGGGGTAGGTGCTGAAGTTCTGAAAGCTGAGGTGACCGCATACGGCCACACAGCTAAATCCTATTTGCTGTTCTTAATTTTGTCAGATTCAACTTGCGATGAGGCTTTATGTAGAACACATCTGGGTGCTGATGACAAAAGGTAAGACACAAGTTCCACCCCAAGGCCCCTTGAGAGAGGACTGGCTGCTAGCGCCAAGGCGGAGGGTGGGAAAGGCAGCCAGGGGGCGCCAAACGCAAACCTCTGGATCACATGCTTTTGGGTTCTGCACACAGAGGTCTCTAGTCATTGTGTGGTTTTTAAACTCCCAGACTCAGAATTAGGGCTGGGAGGGAGTTGGGGAGTTGCAATGAACCCTACCAAAGCAGACCTACTAATCCAGTTACAATGTGTTAGGTCGTATTAAGTCCAGAATGAGGAAGTCTTTGCTTCCATTAGTGCTTAAAACCAGATGTGAGGGCAAGTAGAGGTTTGGTGGAGACCTGGGATTGTTCTTAAAACCACCAGGAATGTGAGCCACTGAGGGGTCACCTGTATTCTGTCAAGAAAACCCCCACCCTCCTGCCATAGCTAACAGGTGCTGAGCCAGAGAAAAGACCCAGATTAGGGGTTCTTTGGCCCATTCCTAAGAACCACAGCTCAAATGACTTTGCCATTGTGTGCTTCCAGATGCTTTCTGTGAAGGGGAGATGATGACCCTTCCCGTCCCTGAACCCTGGTCTTTCAAGACCTCCCCGAGGCTCAGCTGCAGTCAGTCTTTCTGGAGTTTCCTCTTCCGTGATTCCCCTGCCTCTGACAACCCTTGGGTGTAAACCCAGGGCTCCGCCTCTGACCACCTAAGGCTCTAGTGATGTTCCCAGACTATAATGACAATCTAACAAATATTCAAGTATCTATTATTTCCCAGGCAGGGGGAAGACAGCAGTAAACCAGCAGACAGACGAGCACATTCTACAAGGGGGATGATGATCAATTACTAGCTAGCAGAGATTCCTACACCAGGCTTCACTTGGCCTCGTGCTTTCTTCCTGCAGCCGAATCCTCTTCAGCCCTCCTAGCTACTGACCTACCCTGGGACCTTGGGCAGACCTACAGTCTGAGTCAGTTTCCGGCTCTGCAAAATGGCTTTGATCATAGTCTCTGGAGCTTTTGCAACGTTGAAGCAAAGTATAATTCACGTAAATGCTAGGCCAGTAGTTCCCAAGCTAGTCTGCACATGACACAGCTTTCACAACACACTGAAGAAACCTGGATCTCACGTCCACAGGCTGTGGTTTAATGGCCCCGCAGCTCTGGCATTTTAAAAGCCCTCTGGTGGTACTAAAGTGCAGACAAGTGGGTATCTACAGAGCTAGGCGCTGGGTAAAGTGCAAAGAGACAGCGATCAGAAAAACCCGTTTTACAGATTAAGAGACTAAGGTCGGGTCTGGAGGGCGCCAAAGCACCCTTCCAGTGCCGTACATCCTGACCTGACCCGACCCAGGTCTCCCACACAGATCACCTTCCTTCTGCTGGCTGGGGGTCCGGGTCAGCCGTCCCGCACCGGTCGGGCAGGGGCGCTCCATCGATACGCTCCGCCGCTCGGCTCCCCAGGCCTGGTGCCTGCCCGCTCGTGCCCCCTTCCCCCGCCCGGCCGCTTCCCACTTCCAAGATGGCCGCGAGTGGAGCGGAACAGGTAAGGGGTTTCTGTCGGGCGCCGGCGGCGTCTCTGCAGGGACAAAGACCACATCACGGCTTCCCCTCGCAACTCCGCTTGGCCTTTTGGACAACAAAGGGCCCGGGACGCCGCTCCAGAGGCCCGAGCGGACGGGCGGGCCAAAGGAGGGGCAGCCAGCCGAGCGTCGGGCTCCGAGCTCCGCAGAATTGCGGCGGGGGGCGACCTCCCGGGCGGAAGAGCAGACGCTGGCGGGGGCGTGGCGAAAGCGTGTGGGGGCGTGACCAAGGGCGGGGCTTGACGCCGGGTGAAGTGCGCGGGGCGGGGCCTGGCGCGCGCCGCTGTCGGCAGCGGGCGGCTCGGCTCCCG
Organism: Hystrix cristata; assembly: GCA_004026905.1. Classification (NCBI taxonomy): domain Eukaryota; kingdom Metazoa; phylum Chordata; class Mammalia; order Rodentia; family Hystricidae; genus Hystrix; species Hystrix cristata. Next base: position 34,078 of record PVJO010017702.1, on the reverse strand, counting down.
CGCACCTGTCGCCGACTCGCTGCCTGCCGCGCTCCCGCGTCCCGGCCCGCAAGTTGCGGGTCTGCGCGGCCCGGGCTTCAGGCAGTCCGCCCCCGGGATGGCGTCGGAGCCCTGCTGACTCTGGTACTGGGGCCCGCGTGGGAGCCAGGCCGCGGGGGAGGGCCGCGAGCGTTGCCACCTGCTGCAGCCCGGCAGGCGGAGGCCTGGGGCCGCGGCCGCTGTTTGCACGGGTCCCCAGGGGCGCCCGGCTGCTCCCTCCCGCGGGATCTGGGGAGGCCGGGCGGGCAGGCACCGGCCAGGGTGGCGCTCGAAGCCCGCGGTGGGACCGCGCGGCGACAAGCTCCTCTTCCGGAACTTGGGGAAAAGTTTTCCCTTCTGAGGGGGGGTTCTGGCGAGCGGGGCTCCGGGCCCAGAGGAACAGCCAGGTGTGCAGGACCCTTCCTCAGAGCTCCAAACCCGACTTCCGACCCCTTTTCCCCGACTCCTGCCTCGGACGTTTGCACCCCCGGGGGGCCCTCAGACCCTCACACCGCCCCCTCCCCCGCACCCCATTTCTCGGGTTCCCTATCTCCTCCCCATAGTAGAGTCCCCGAACTTTGGTATTTTCTATCTTGGGCCCTTGTCCTCCTTGGAGTTCTCTGACCCCAGTGTCCCCTTCCATCTCAGACCCCTCGTCCCGCAGCACCTTGTTTCCCCATCTCTCTTCTGCCTGGGGCGGGCCTGAGGATAGAGAGCTGCCCCGCCCCCCCAGACTCTGGCCCCGGGTCTGGAGGGCAGTCCGGCCCCAGGATTCTGCTTGCCCTCCCCCAGGGAGTGTGTCAGCCCTGCGAGATCGCACCCACTATGAGGAGAGGCCCCGCAGACTCCATAGCAGCCCCAGTGAGGCCCTGCAGTGGGCTTTTCGGGGGCCACAGGTGGGAAACTGTCTTAAAGTGGCATGAGGCACTTTTTCTCTGACTTAGAATTGGAAGCTTTGAGTTTTTCCCCATTCCGTGCTGCTGATGGAACCCAGGGCCTTCTGCATTCTGGGCAAGCTCTCGCCATTGAACTGCACCCCCAGTCCAGGGCAGTGTTGCTTTTAAAGGAAGTGCACTTTGCCATTGCTGCAGGCTTCTGGGCACCCCTTGGTTATTCATGCCTTGAAGCCAACTGAGGAGAAGGGGTCCCCAGTTTGTCCCTCATCCCCATCTGCAGGATATTAGTGTACCTGGTTGTAGTCTTGGGCAGCTTTTATGAAGGCTGGGTTGCCTGCTGGGCACTGGCAGGTGATTTCTACTGACCTGGCTAGTCCTTAACAGCAGTCTTGGAACACTTTCTGTTGGAATAGTTCCTGTCACGCAGTTTATCAGGCCAGTACCAACCCAAGTCCCAAGTCGGGTATGGTGTCCCCTTACCCCTAGCTCTTACTGCTTTCTTAATTGTTTTGTATGTTTGCACTAAGCTGGGCTTGGGCTTTTTTTTTTTTTAAGGTAGGGTCTCACTGTGTAGTCTATGCTGGCCTCAAACTCACTGTGGAGCACAGGGTGGCAGATCCTCCTGTCTGCCCTCAGTCTGCCTCCGATTTCACCTGGCTCCCTCATCCCTAGGGTCCCTTTAGCTCCAGCAGTTTCTTAGTGTTAGGATCCATTCCCGCTGTCTAGGGGATAAATTCAATCCTCCCCGTCCTCTCTGGAAGACTTCTGTGAGAGTGAGGACCCAGCTTGCCAGAGTGACACGTCTTAGAGCCTCTGATCCCACTCACTTGCCTAGCCTTGGCACAGGCCTGGTTGCCCAGCATTGCTGTGGATGCTGCCTTGAGACTTGGAGAGGATGTGTCTATGATATGGATATGAATACACAGTGTGCAAGAGGATTTGGGAACATGAGTAGCATTTGTTTTAGGACTTGCTTGTAGTAAAGTTCCTTGGGCCTGAGTTATTTAGAATTCTTGATTGTGGAGCTGGAAGGCCTCCGGGGTCTGTGCCATGCAGCAGGTGTGAAGGGACCTTGGTGACAGGAAGAAGGTGTCCTGTAAGGCTGTGTGCACAGAGTGACTGTTTCTGGGCTTGCTTATGCAAATACATTGCTAAAATAGTGGGGCTGAGTTGGCTGGCCCTGTCTGGTGCCCGCTGGAGAATAACACCAGCCATGTCCAAGGCACGAGCTTGGTATCATTCTGAGAGTTTTCTGTGGGTTTCTGCTCCTAATCTCGTCGCCTGCCAGATGACGTTGGGTCTCAGATCGTCCCCATTTTTCAGCAAGGAAACTGAGCCACAGGGAAGTTAAAGGAATCCAGGGTCACACAACTGGTGAGGGGAGGAGCCTGGTATTTGAACCGAGGCAGTCTGCTTTGGAGCCTGCATTTTTTTTTTTTTCTGTTTATGCCATTTAAAAAGTGATTGGAATCTAAGAGAAAAGTGTAAACATTGTTGATCACAAAGTTTAGGCTATATTCCTGAATATTTCCGGCCAGCCCCGTATGGGCTTCGATGTCAGGCCTGGTCTGGTTCCAGTTTCCCTTGCTGCGTGGCCTGGGGTGAGTTCCTCACCCTTTCTGACTGTTTCTTCTGTGTATGGGGTAGGCTGGTGATGATTAGAGTACCTGGTGGTGCATGGTAGATGCCCTTCGTAGCCCTATAGAGCAGACATCTAACTTACACTGGTCACTGGCGGTTATATTTAAAAGGCGTGAGTGGGCCCCGGGTGTGTGGTGCTCTCCTGTAAGCCAGCTGCTCAGGTGGCGAAGGCAGGAGAACGGCAAGTTCAGGCCGGCCGGGGCAGCTTTGAGAGACCTGGTCTCAACAGAATGTGTGTAGATCAGTGGTAGCCAGCCCTGGGGTCAGTCCCTAGTACTGCCAAAAAAGAAAAGAAAAAGCCCTAAGTAGGACACTTTAAATTAAGGACACTGAACATATGGAGTATTCTCTCCAAAAGGCCTCGGCTACACTTAGTGAATTACCAAATCCAGCTGCCTTAAGTACCTCGGGAGTGGGGCTGGGAATTTAGCTCAGTGGTTAGAGTGCTTGCCTGGCAAGCACAAGGTCCTGAGTTCGATCCCCAGCACTAAAAAAAAAAAAAAAAAAGTACCTAGGAAGTGAATGAAAGGCCAATTTAGAATCTTAATTCTCAGTAAAGTTGTCTACCAGGCTTCTACCATGGGCTGACCTTGTGCCTCAGTTTCCTCCTCTCTGCAGTAGGGTAGGGGCTCTGCACAGAATCGCACATTCAGCTTAGAACTGTGCCTCATACTTGTTCCTTTGTAGTTTTCTAATGCTGCTTGGGGGTGAGATCAGGTGGTGTAGGCTGGTCCTGCCCTCTGGAAACTTGGGCCCTGTGGCTTGTGTTCATGGCTAACCTTTAGGAATCAGGATGGGGACATCAGGTGCAGACCTGGGCTGAGGGGAGGCCTGGTAGGCAGGCAAATGCCCAGTCCTCTGCGGGCCAGAGGGAGCAGTGGTGCCCTTGCTGATGGCGTGCATGGAGGCCACCATCCTCAGGACCCGGGATGGGAAGGGTTGCTTGGGGTACGTGTCCTGCATGGAACAGCCCACAGGAAGAGGGAGCCTGAGACGGCAGCAGGATGCCCTAAAGCCACCCGCAAGGGAGGGCATGTTCCCCCCCCCCCCCATGGGGACGTAACTGAATCACTTGGTTTGGGCTTTCTTTTATTTATGAAGACTTGATCCAGACACTAGCTCACTGTTTCTTCTTCTTTTTTTTTTTTTTTTCAGGCATAAAGAGTCTTTACTGGGCCCTGACCAGGGTTCCCTGGGTCTTGAGGACCTCTGTGAGCTTGCTGATTTTCTTCTCCACGTTCTTTTCTCTAGCTCACTGTTTCTTAAGGAGAACATCCAAGGGTTGCTGCTGTATAGGATCGTGTCCCACAGCCCTGTCCAGATCACAGCCAAGCTACTGCCCCTTTCTGGCTTGTCTGACACTAAATGCCCATGGTGATACTTGCTCCAGCCCTGAGGCGGTTTTCCTCTCTGCTTCCTGTGGAGCTTCGTGTTGGGTTGGGACAGGCTGATAGAATTCAGATGGTCTTACTGTGTGGAATAAAAACAGTCCTCCCCTTATCCATGCTGCACATCTTGTTTGTTTTTCTCTCGTCCGGAAAGTGATGACTAAGCTTGCTTGGCCCTGTGCTCCTGCCTCCCCTGTGGGGGCTGCTCCTCCTGGTGGGGCCGCCGCCCCAAGTACCTGAGGCTGCGCAGGTCATGGTCGCTGCTGCAGAGCAGATTGTGTCACTGGGATGTTTAGGATGTGGACTTGGGGAAACAAGTGTAGAGGGAGGACTCCTGTTTTCCTATGCTGTCCATCCTCTGTGATTCGCGTTTCTCACATCGGCTCTGGTACCTAACCAGGTGGCCGTCGCTGCGTCGCCTGCCTCTGTCATCTGTGTGCGTGGCAGGAAGTCTGGTGGCGGTTTTTGTCTTGGTTTGATGCCTATAGTGCTCGTCTTGTTCTTGGAACATGACCCAGCTGTCAGCAGATGTGCTCAGGTGGGACTGTCCCTGAAGCCTGCCCACTGAGGGATTTAGTTGTCAGTGACAATTAATCCAGCATTAACGCATGCCAGGCTTGGGCCAGGGTGGAAATGCAGCGGGGAGAGAGACCTGGGGACAATTGTAAAATCTGCTCATCTGGGCAGGATGTGGCCAGAAGACACAGAGAAGGAAGAAGGCCCGCAGCTTCCTGGGAGAGTTGGGAGAGGCTTTCTATTGAAAGCACTAATGGACTGGCTCCTGGTGCCATGCTGCAGGAGCCCTGGTTCCCTGAGGGCCTTGCTGGGAAGAGTGCCCTCAGGGTGGCCAAGGAGGGCCTGATGTTTCAAGGCAGAGGATGATGGTGCATTGTGTGGCGTGTGGCTATTAGAGCTGATAGGGAGAAAGCCATGTGCCTGCTCAGCTGACGGCTCAGGATTAGTCTGTGTTTGGAAGCGTGTGACTTGGAGCCAGGCCACTTGGCTTTGGCCGGCATCTAGAGTCCACCCCACAGCCTCGTCTCAGAGGTGCGTGCTTTGTTTGTGCAACCTGCCCTAATGGGGCACCCGCAGAAGGGGGTGGCCTAGAGTGTGGCTTCTGGTTTTGTGGCACCAGGGGGAAGGGCTCAAGGCCAGGTGGCCTTGGTCTTTGAAGGTTTGGTCTTAGAGTGTGTTGCAACCCGACGTCCTCTTTTCCTTTAATTTCCTTGAAGACTAACACTCTGTTCTTGAGGTTTAAAGAACTTAAACTGGACATGGGATCAGAGGAGGCCTCAAAGGTCACCTGACTTCTCTCAAGAAGAGGCCCTGGGGCTACTGTCTCAGCCTCACAGTGGTAGAGACTAGGACAGAGGCTGCTCCAGTTTGAGGAGTGTCCCACGGTAGGGACACAGAGCTGGCCTTGCTTTGGGCTCCCAGCCCTGGGCCTCCTTTCTTCAGCTACACTTCCATCTTGGCTGGGTCCAGAGAAGGGGTCCTCAGAGTGCTGGGCTAGAATCCTGCTGTTTCACTGAGACGCTTTCCAATTCCGTAGACGTCAGTGGACACCTTCTGTTTGCCCAGGTGCCAGTTTTCCTAGGAAAGTGGACTTGGTAAGTGCTCCTGTCTGTTCCTGTGCCAGACTTTCTTGTGGCAGACCTGCAGCTATTCATGTGGGTGGAGAGCAGAGGGAGATGTAGGTTTAGTGGGCACCGACTGCGTGTCAGGTGCTGGGTTTGCTAGCACTTTCACCCAGCCTCATTCCTTTTATCTTCAGACCAGCCTGTGAGTAATGTGGTGTTGGCCCATCTTACTGCTGAGAGGAGGGAAGTGGAGGCTCCAGAAGGCTCAACCCTGCATCTGAGGTTGCCCCAGCTGGGAAGCGGCAGAGCCAGAGTTCAGCTGGGCCTGTCAGAGGCCTTGGCTCTGTGGGGTGAGGGTTTCCTCTTGCGTGGACGGCTTGTTGCAGTTTGATCTGCTGCGGTGTTGATGGCATTTTGATAATTCTCAGCATTTTGACCTCATCAAAGATTAGCTCTTCAGTATATGATACAGTGTTCTTGATTAGCTCTTCAGTATATGATACAGTGTTCTTTACTGTACTCTCCTTTTAATAAAAAAAAAAATACAGCTTCCAAACGTGTGTAGATTTGAATGTCTTCCTCTTGTGAGTTGTGTTGTTTATAACATGACAGTTTGAGGAGTGTCCCAGGGCAGGGACACAGAGCTGGCCTTGCTTTGGGAACTTGGGTGAGATTTGGGGCAGTGTGAATCTTGAACCCTTTGGGTGCCTTCATGCCCAGTGAGGTGATGCCCAGGTCCTTTTAGAGGATCAGCTAAGTCTGAGAGACAGTTTTTGTTTTGTTTTGTTTTGTTTTTGAGACAGGATCTCGCTATGTTGTTGAGACTGGCCTCGAACTCACTGTGTGGCCTAGGCTGGCCTCAAATTTGAAGCAATCCTCCTGCCTCAGCCTCCCTTAGTTCTGGGATTAAGGTATCTACTGCCACATCCAGAGAGACAGCTTATTTTTGGCAGCGCCTCTGTAGTTTTACTTTTGTGTCAAACTCTAATTTTGTTTGTATTTTTATTTGAGTGAAGTACAGTATGGTCCTAACTTCCAAGAAAAATAGATAATCAGCTATTACAATATGGGATTAGCTGATCCTTCCTTATCTGTGGGTTACATCTCAAGTTTTTAAATAGAGCCAGCCTGTTTCTGAATTCTGCCTTTCAATTCATTCCCTCTCATTTCTATTTTTGCCCCGTGCTGCACAGTCTGCCTGGCTTCTTCCACTTCTGGGAGGGTGCCCCCTCCCCTTTTCTGGTGCTTTTAACCAGTCTCCTTGGGCCGGGCTGACCCAGAGGAGCAGGGCGCCTGGCAGAGGCCGAGATGACGCCACACTCGGAGCCTGCAGCTCCTGGCAGTTGGGTGACGTCGGAGTGCTGCTGGGCTGGTGCACATGCAGTGCTTTCCTGGGGGCTTAATTCTGCCAGGGCCTCAGGTGGGACAGGACTAGAAAAACCCAGGGATGCCTGTTCTTTATGCTGTTGTACCCGGTGGGTCAGGTTTCAGGGTGCCATCTGATTTCTTTAGTGTTGGGATTTTAAAGGAAGATGAAAGGTCGCCTGTCACAGGCCGGGGTTAGCTGGGGCCTCCATCTCTAGGCAGGCCCCCATCTTGGACGCGGCCCTAGGTGTGTGTGGTACCAGCACTTCTGACTCTTCTCATTTGAGTCTTGGGCTTTTTTGTCCATTACTGATTATTTCTCTTCCTGAGTCCACCTTCCGACCTGGGTTTACACCCTGCACTAAGATGCTGAGCCGGGCCTGGCCCCAGCCCTGCACTAAGTGGCAGTGTGACCCTGGGCCCGTGTCCTCCCTCTCTGGGTTCCACAGTGGTGAAGGGTGGCATCTGCCTTGGGCATGACTGAGTGTGACTATGCTTGTGGAGAGGCGCAGCCAGTCCTGTATGCTCAGACAGGGTCACTGGGGATGGCACGTCTGACTCATCCTGCTGTTTTTTTCTTGATGGTGATCTCTGGACTTCTGTGCTGTCACAGAATGAGCAGATGTTGACTTGTCTGGGTTAGGAATCCACACACATTTGACAGAGGTGTCCTGCTTGTTACCCTCTCCCTACATGTGTCAGCACTGTGTCGCTGTGACAGAAGGCCTGAGATAACTGAAAAAGAGAAGAGGTTTACTTGGACGCCACTTTCAGAGGTTTCAGCCGTGGTCATTTGGCCCTGCCTGTCCTGGCGCCTGTGGTGACACAGGACATCAAGGTGGGAGCACCTGGCAGAGGAGATTGCTCCCCTCATGGCTCCTGGGAAGCAGAGAGAGAGGAAGGGCCACAGACTGAGGACCGATCCTGTAACACATGACCTGGAGGGGGCATTCCAGACCCAAATCATACTTCCTTCTCCCTCAAAAAAGAAAAATTCCAAGCAAATTCCCTTTCTGGCCAGCATAGTCCTTGTGCTCCCAGCACCATGCTGGGCATCAGCTGTGACTGGCCAGGTGACGACGATGGTGGTGGAGGTGGTGGAGATGACCATTTGCCCTAGATGCACCCTCTGTCGGGTTGTCTCCCTGCTATTTTACATCATGGTGCTGTGTGTTAAAACTCTTGCTCTGGCCCTCAGTCACATGTGGGTGTGTAGACTCTTCAGGGCGTCCTCCTTAGAAGGGTGTCAGACCATTCGAGCTGTAGGTCTGAGTGACAGCATCTTTGGGTTTTATCTCTGCCTTCTTCATCTCCTGTCTGTGTCTCTCTAGTTTCTCCTGGGACCAAGATGACTGATGGAAACCTTTCCACCTCTACAAATGGTGTAGCCTTGCTGGGCATTCTGGACAATCGATCAGGAAACTCCCTTCAGAGCCTGCAACACGTGAGCGTTAAGGCACCCAGATCCCTCTCAGTGCCTGAGTACAGGCCCAAGCTGAAACTCGGTGCTTTGGAAGATCGGCACAGCCTCCAGTCGGTGGACTCAGGCATCCCTACCCTGGAGATCGGCAACCCGGAGCCTGTCCCCTGCAGTGTGGTCCACGTGAAGAGGAAGCAGTCGGAGTCTGAGATTGTCCCTGAGCGTGCCTTCCAGAGTGCCTGTCCGCTGCCTTCCTGCGCACCCCCAGCCCCCACTGGCGCCGAGCGGGAGCAGGTCTTGCGGAAGTCTTCCACCTTCCCTAGGACGGGCTACGACTCGGTGAAGCTCTACAGCCCCACCTCCAAGGCCCTGAACCGCAGCGACGATGTGTCTGTCTGCAGCGTGTCGAGTCTTGGCACGGAGCTGTCCACCACGCTGTCTGTCAGCAATGAGGACATCTTGGACCTCATGGTCACAAGCAGCTCCAGTGCCATTGTGACCCTGGAGAATGACGATGACCCACAGTTTACCGATGTCACGCTGAGCTCCATCAAGGAAAGCAGTGACCCACACCAGCTGGGCTGTGCTGACAACACTGAGGAGGAGAGAAAACTGAAGCTGTTGGGACCACTGAGTAACTTCTTTACGAGGTAATGCCATTGTGTCCCTGGCAGCTCTGGGTGCATTTCCTGCTTTTCTTGTCTGGAATGTGTGCTGTGCTCTCCTCATTAGGGTTGCAGTGTGTCCTGCTGGTCGCTGTGCATCCCTGCAGCCCGGAGTCCTATGGAGCTGGGGGAGGCGGTGTCTTCGGGGTTCAGCCCGGCACTCCTCCTTGCCTGCCCCGGCTTCCGTGTCCTCAGCTTGTTTGCACAGTGCTTGTCATTTCCCCACCTCTGGCCTGTTGTGGCTGCTGGGGACGCACAGGTACCTCACTCTGTCAGCCCAGGTTACGCTCCCCGTGCTGTTGAAGTGTGAGCTGTCACATGTTCCTGCCCTTTCCTGGGGCCCTCTCACCTGCCAGGTCCCTTTATGTCCCCCAGAGCCCAGCCTCTGCTGCTTACATGTGCTGCCGAGCTTTTGTCTAGTGGGTGTCTGCGTCTGCATCCTGCTCTGGACAGGTCACGTGGGGTTGTACGGTGCTGGGAGTGATCTTGGGGGATGGAAGAGGGGAGTGGAGCGGGTGGACCCTCAGTCAGTCACACAGGGAAATTTGGACGCCTGCACCGTGGAGTGCTGTGTGCAAGATCCTGGAGGCTTTGGAGAGCGTGTGCAGGATTGGGGTCTGGTCCGTGGCACACTGGGGTCCTATGGGCCCTGGGCTTCCTAGGGGGCAGTGTTTCTGCCTTTGACCCTGGTGCCTCATGTGCATCCTCACAAAGCCCACGCTGGACCCTTGGCAGGACATAGCATGACATGCTGGCCTGGGTCACCAAGGACTATCTGTGTGCAGTGCTGTTGTGTGTTTTGAGGGTCCCTTCTGTTTCTGAGGTGCTGACAGTTAGGTAGAGCTCCCGTCTCAGAACTCAGTAGCTCAGCAATGGCCTTCAGTGGGAAGAATCCGGGAACTCTGGGGGAGACTCTGTGTCAGGATCCCTTCTGAGACTGTTGCTGTCCAGCGCAGTGCTGGGCTCCGACTGCGGTGGTTGAACTCTTCCTTTTACTGAATGAGTGTTTTCAGATTTTCCTGGTTTTATTTGTCTATGTGCTTATTTTGAAGACCTGCAGATTGAACCCAGCACCCCCTGCCCCATGTTTTTTTCTTATTTTTTTGAGACAGGTCTTACTACATTGCTCAGTGCCTAGGCTGGGCTCAGACTTGCCTTGCTCCCGCCTTAGCCTCCTAGACTCCCTGGCTCGTCCTGTTGATGAGCACCACCAGTGCCTGTGTGGGTCCTCAGGTCATCTTGAACTTCACAGTCTCAGGGGGAAGAGACTGGAAGATAAATTTTCCCATCACCAGGGATTCTTAGCATCTCTGGGACTCTGGTTTGAGCTGCGGGTGGCTGGGAAGGCTCATAGTGGAGTTTGGCTTGGGGATTCAGCAGACCTACACTCACATCCTAGCTGTGTGATCTTGAACAAGTTACTTTACCTCTCTGAGTCAGTTTCTCCTCCCTAAAGTAGCATTGATAAGAGCCCAGCACAGACTGCTCCTTGTGTCATTGCTTGTGCTCCCTGCTTGCCCCATCCCCATGTCACTTTTTACCTCTGCGTCTCCACATGGGGAGTGGCTGCTGCACCCTTCTTTGCCTGGGGATGGAGCAGTTCGTGGATCCACATGGGAGATTGAGTGCCGATCCTGACACGTGGACGGCTTTAGCTTTCCCTGTCGGTTGCATGGGATGATCCTGACTGTGCCCTGCCTGTCTCTCCTTTGTCTCCTGTGACCAGGCCTTGTTGAGCTGTCTGGTGGATCTGCTTCCCCTCAAAGGAAACCCTGCAAGTTAAGCAATTTCTTGATCCTCTCTATGGCTGTTGTTTCTTGGAAACCTTCCTGTCTCTTGTGTTTTATTCCTTGGTGCCTGTCTTCCTGACCTTATTTCGATGGCTGCGACATTGTTATCGAGTGTGCCCGAGTGTGCAGCTCCCAAGGAACACCTCCCTGGGTAGTGATGGGGCAGCAGAGCACTCAGGAGCCCAGCCCAGGGCCTGGCCTGCAGCGGTTTCTGTGGAGCGCAGGGCTGGAGCTGGCCTCTGACCGTCCCTCTTCCACCTCTCTGCCTTCTGCTGTCCTCTTCCTGGGGAGTATCTCTGGGTTTGGAGGAAGGGGTGGAGATGTCAGGGTGCTTGTGACTGAGGGAGCAGGCCTGTTGATGACCCCACCTGCTCAAGGAGGTGGCTTGGGTGAGGCAGGAGCCTGGCAGAGGTCCAGCTGCCATGTGTCCTCTCTCCAGCTCCTCCTTGTCCTGTGGGGACACAGATAAGCATCTGGGGGTGGCCCTTCAGTCAGGAGCACAGCTCTCTTCCTCAGTAACTCTGTGACCTCGGGCAGGTAAATTACTTCTTTGAGCCATGAGTAGGGGAAAGTACTGTGCAGGCTAGGGTTAGAATACCTAAATCATCTAGCTTCCTGGCACTCGTTAGGTAGTAGCTTTCTGTGATTCTGACATATTTTTGTTTTCTAAAGATATCCCTGTTCTTACCCTATACTGCGCTCACTTCTGTCAACCTGAGTTAGAGCAGCGCTTTCTTTGGGCACCGTTGGCGTTCTGGGATGCACACTGCCTATGTGTGTGGCTGCCCTTTGAGGCATCCCTGATCTTTACCTGTTGGATACCTGTAGCACTCCCTGGCTGTGTCGACCCAAAGCGACTGCAGGCATTGCTGCTGTCCCCGGGCAGGGGGTAGGCATGGGCAGAATCCGGGCATTTGAGAACCCTGAGCTGGCCATGTAACTGTTGGCACTCAGTTGCTTCCTAGAGTGAGAGTTGCTTGTCACCAGGGCTGGGGCTGCATGCTGTGTAGAGGAGGACCCTGTGGGCCCAGGGCAGCGCTACTCTGAAACCCAGCAACAAGAGTGAGAGGAGTTGGGTAGCGTGGCTGCTTGGCACTTGTTCCCCTCCAGAGACGGAGACATTTTCGGGGGAGCCATGGTCTGCGCTGGCCTGGCAGTTGGTTGTTGGCTTTGGCTGCTTCCATCTTCTCCCGGGTAGCGCTTTCCGGAGCTCTCAGGGAGGCGCTCCTTGCTGTAGAGAGGCCTGTTCTGCGTTTGCAGGTGAGGGGAGCGTGCCAGATGGAGGCCTCTGCGGTACAGAGGGACATCGGGACAGCTGGGTGGTGTGGGGCAGCTGCCTGTGTTAAAGGACTGCCTTTCTGGCCTGCTCTCTGTTTTTGTTGGAATTCACATGAGATTTCACTTTTCTTTTTAGTTCTACTATGGAACATGTTTGCAACTATTGGCTTAAGAATAAACATCCTCAGCTCTCTGAGAGGCTGAGGAAGGAAGATCACAAGTTCAAGCTCAGCCTGAGCAACATAGTGGACTCGGTCTCAAAATAAAAAACAAAGAAAGGACCGGGGTTGTAGCTCAGTGCAGAGGCCGTGGGTTCAGTCCCGCTGTGGCTCAGGGCAGAGACCCTGGGTTCAGTCCCCAGGACTGAAAAAGAAAACCTCGGATGGGTACTTTGACTCAACATGAAAGCTCTTGGCCCAAGTTTTAGTTCCCGTGTGGAATGTGGCTTTTGGAACTTGACCCTTTGGAGACTGACGGCAGTGCTGAGAAAGAGTCGTGCTCCTTGGTGCTGTCTTTGTAGGGGGCACATTAGCCACCATTCTAGGACCTGGTGCTAGGCGCCCCTCTCTGCCTCTGCACAGCTCTGTGGGAGGTGGACTCTGTGTCTAGTGGCTCACCTTCCAGGCCACCTTCCTCCAGCGCGCCCTCTGGACGGCAGTGGTAGATGGTGAATGTCTGTTCCTGAGTCTCTCGGCACCATTACCCGTTCCTGTTTGTGGGAGAGTAGAGGGGAAGTGAGGCGAGGCCACGTCTCTTCCCCTGCTGACTGCTGCCTAGCTTTGCTGTGGGGATGGGAGGCTCCTGCAGCACCACTATGTCTGTGTTCCTGATGCTGGCAGTAGGTGCAGGGGTGAGGGTGGCGCTGTGTCCTGTGTCCTGGTGCTGTCTGACCGTGCTGTGTCCCTGAATTGAGCAGGTCCCCGGGGCAGCAGGTCCTGTGCTGTGTCACTTCTGTGTTGTTTGGGGAGCCATTCCTGAGGCCTGGTTCAGAGCCAGCTCTTTCCTATGACTGATATCAGTTCATTCCTTGCGTTCATGCCCTTTCTGTTTAAGATACCTAAAGTGGTTTCTGTATCCTTCACTAGAAGCTGGTCAATTTGTGTCAAGTCTAACTTACTGAGGCGAGGGGTGGGAGATAGCTTGCCAGAGGTACAAAGGTGACCTGGGGCTTGGGTCTATGGCTTTCTGGGTCCTGGTGTGCCAGACAGAACTGAGTTTGTAGTTGAGAGGTTGTTGGGATTGAAGGGTGGACTTGTGCTGAGATGCTACAGGCAGTGAAGGCAAAGGAGTAGTCGAGCATGGTGTAGGAGTAGGGAAGCCACAGGCCCTGTGTCGGTCTCTCTGCAGTGGGATGAGGGTGAAGAGAGAAGCGAAGCTAGCAGTGAAACAGGCCCAGGATGGAGAGCAGGACTCGGAAGCAGAGGGGCAGGGCTCGGAGGGCCCTGGGCAACTCGGGACTCAGGATGGCAGAGCCTGACACAGTGGGATCCGTCTCTGTGAGAAGGGGCCGGACGTGACAGCTGAGGGGCTGAGACAGTCTGCTCCCTCAGTGGAGGCCAGTGCTGCCTGGTACTTGATATTCTCCCCTGCATTTCCCACCGCTGCAGACAGGTCAGAGAGGCCGACTGTTGGACTGCAGAGTTGGGATCCTATCTCCCCTCTTTAGCTCCAAAGTCTGTACCCTTTCTGTGGGGGAGCTCAGGCTGGAGGCAGGCACAAGGCAGGTACTGCAGGGCCACGCTGGGGAGCTAAGCGCCCCTCTGTGGAAGGGTGGAGGGAGAAGCAGGGGGCCTCCAGCCTGGGTCAGGGGAGCCCTGCAGTGTGTGCAGGGCTGGAGAGCCCCCCTGAAGCCCCTTGGGGCAAGCAGGTAAACACCTTCCTCCTGAGTTTCAGCTGTGAGGCTCCCCTCAGGGGCCTGCTGCCCGTAGTGTTGGCCTTCATGCTGCTGCGGAGGAGGGAGGTCAGTGGGGTCAGCACCTGTGCCTGGAACCCAGGGACTTGGGGAGTGATCCCAGGGTTCCTGGCTGTAGAGCAGGTCCATCACTCAGAGGACGTCCTCTGTTTTACCTAAGTGTTTCATGGGCACATGCTTCCCCGGGCCTTCTGGGGAAGCACGTGCCCATCCCAAGGATTTAATTTCCCCAGTTGTGAATTCTTATATCAGGCAGGTTTCAACAGCTCACCCCTCATGATCGCAGAACGTCTGCACTGTTTCCAGTTGTCTGCCTCCGCAGCTCAGCTCTTGCCACACTGTGGTTCTGCACCCGGGAGGTCGCCAGTGACCCTGCCTGGAGATGTTTCCCTGAATCTGGGCGAGCTCCATGTTGAGGTTGCGGTTTGTGTTCAGAGAGGATGGCAGACAGGAGCCACAGGAGGCCAGCTGTCTGTGGGGGACACACCAGAGGCCGTCTGGGCAGACAGCAGTGCTCAGGAAGAACGGCAGGGCTTGCTAAGGGTCTGCTGGCTCCCTGGGCTCTGCTGGCCTTTGTTTTCTTCTGGCTGTAAATCACAGCTGTAGTAATTCATGTACTGAGTGACTGTGTGGCACCAAGCATTATGCGGGGTCCATAAGTATGTTTCTTGTTGTACTTAAAAACTTTACTAGGCATTTGCTATATGCCAGGGCATGAGTCGGGGTGCTTGGGATTCATTTGGGAATGAAATGAAGACCCCTGTCCTGGAAGAACTTGTGGTCAGCAGGGGAGGCAGATGGTAAACATTCGCAGTAAAGAAAGCATGTGTGTCGGGAGTGAGACGTGGGACGGAGCAAACAAAGCAGAGGTGGCAGGAGATAGCGGGGAACAGGGAGACAGGTGACAGTGGCCGAGGAGGGGAGTGAAATGGGCAGGCCAGTGTGTGGGAACGGAGGTCTCGGGGGTAGCCTGGGAGAAGTAGAGAGGCTGTGGACAGGTCCCGAGCGGCCACACAGGCTGGTACAGGGTGCTGGTTTGGAGTCACGCACAGTTATCGGGAGCAGAACTGAGAGTGGAGGAGTCGTTGTGACTCAAGGAAGGCTGTGAGAAGACGGGTTGGAAAGAATGAACATAATCTTTGGTGGTTTGTGCAGAGTGGAGAAAGAAATGGGGTGATGTCTGGAAGAAGTGGTGTGAGGTAGTTTCTTTTTTTTTTTTTTAAATGGAGGAGTAATGTTTTTGTTTACCGTTGAGAATGACCTAGTGCGAGTGTGAGAGTCGAATCTGTCTGAGAGGGGAGAACCACTGAACAGCGTCCTGGAGTTGGGTCTGCACAAGTCGGGCTGAGACTCAAGGGCAGAATTGGCTTCGGCGGGGAGAACCATCCCAGCGGCAGGTGCCGTGTGCGGTGGCCACAGCTCTGCAGGAGTGTGTGCCTTTCACTGTGTGCAGACTGCTGTTCAGAGCTGCTTTCTTGCTGTGTGTGTATGTGTGTGAATACACATTTTTATTTTGTTTTATTTAGCAGTGCTGGGAATTGAACTCAGGGCCTTAAGCAAGGTAGGCAAGTATTCGGCCACAGCCCCTGAATGTAGGTTTCTAACTGCAGCAATATTCACTTTTTAAAAAAAATACTCTTCACAAAAAATAGACTGTTGTTGAGGTCAGTTTCAGGTAGCAGAGTTAAGCAGGAAGTAGAGAGTTCCCCTGCGTCCCCGGCTCCTTCCTCACACCTCCCTCCGCAGCTCCGGCACAGCATGGCGCATCGGTCGTGATTGACGACCCCGCTGACACAGAGGACCGCGGTTTCTGGGAGTGCCTGCCCTGGTGCTGTGCAGTCTGTGGATTTGGATAAGTGTTCAATGCCATGTACTCGCCATTACGGCGTCATGCAGAGTGGTGGCCCGCCTGTCCTTCCCTCCCTGCTAATCCCTGTCCCCCACTGGTGATTATAGGTCAGCATTTTCCAGAGTGTTCCGTAGTCAGGAACCATGTGGTGTGTATCCTTTTCAGGCCCGTGGCTTTCTCTGAGAACGTACATCTGAATGTCCTCCCTGTCTCCTCAGGGTCAACTGCTCACTTTTGTAGTGCCAAGCAGTATTTCTCTGCATGGCTGTGCCGTTTATCAGGCAGAGAGGGACGCATTGCTGGTCCTGCTGGCTAGTGGAGGCTGCACACCGTGCTGGTGCATTTCCCCTAGCCGTGTCCGCGCTGGACAGGATGTAGTGACATTTGAGCGAGGTGGGGAGTATGTCTAAGTGCGGTCACAGTTGTGGGCACAGGTCTTGGTGCGGGGAAGGTGGGCTCTCCTGACGAGGGGCAGTACAGCAGGGGCAACAGGAGGGCTTGATGGAGCCCTTGTGAGTGGTGGGTGTCTTCCTTTGTGGAGCCCCAGAGGCTTTAGTCCGGGGAGGCAGAAGAAGGGAGGTGAGGCACCCTCATCCTGTTCCCCCTGCATGCTGGGCTGCGGAGGGGGCAGCAGTTCATGTCAGGGGCCTGGTTCTGATGCCGCTACCTTGGTAGGTGGGCCTGGCCATGGGACCTTCTTCCCATGGTGTAAGAAAACTCCCTGTCCTGGGGCGAGGTTGGCATGGGGTGTGGGGTTCCTGTGGTGAAGAATCACCATGAACCTAGGCTGTGCAGGTCCCCCTGCTGGGGCTCAGGAGTGGCCCAGTGCTGAGGAGCCATGTGGGATAGTGTTACCCTGCTTGGGGCACTCAGCCCTAGGGGACATAACAGCTGGGGTCCTCTTGAGGGAGGCAGACCAGGCCAGCAGGAGGGGAAGTAGATGCCAAGAGGAAATGCCAGAGAGGGATGTGGGCCATGCTGTGGGTACGAGGCCCCACTTCCTCTTTGTCAGTCCTCAGCCCTCTCAGGGACCCTGCCCTCCCTCCCAGATGGTGTCCCTGCTTGAGTTCCCCTGGCCTTCCCTACCAGGCACCTTCCTGCAGAGTCCCTCCCCAGGATGCTGTGTGTGTGTGTGCGTGTGTTGCAACTGTAAGTGTCTCCATCCATCCCTGAGCTGTTTCTGCAGATGCTGAGCCGTGGTGAGCTGGCCCTCCCCAGTCTCCGTATGAGGACCCCATGGGAGGCACAGAAAGTGTGCCGGGTGAGTGCGTGTCTCATCGCAGCTGCATAGTGCTGTGGCCATGCCTTCTGTCTTGGTGGTCCAGTGTCCCCATGTTTAGGTCCTCAGGCACTTCTTCTGCAGCATCTCTCCTGCTGGGCCCACCAAATAGGCTGGCTGCCATCTGGCTGCTGTGGGGTCCCTGGGGTGAGGCTTGGGAGGGCTGTAGAGACACAGCAGTTGCTTCAGGGCTCAGCAGTGGTGGTTGTCCTGGCCTTGCCCTGCCTTCTCTACATGTGTTGGATGGCAGACTCACTGCCTTCCACAGGGGCACCTTCCCAAATCATGTCACCTCTGCTCGAAGCCCCCTGTCCTCCCACAGGCCTGGAGACCCCCATGGGGTGGGCTCCCCACTCGCCTATATGATCTGCTCCTCCTATGACTTGCTGTCATGCTTGAAAGAGAAGACTCTATCTGAGATTCCAGGAAGAGCAGAGGGCTCTCTCCTTACATGTCAGCCTGCAGCTCCTGGTTCCTGCCGTGGCTGTGAGAGCAGTGCCATCCAGGCACCGGGCCCACCCCATCAGGCCGAGCGCCCTGGAGGCACTGTCCTGTCCACTCTGCACTGCATATAGTTAGAACTCAGCAGGCATTTGCCAAGCCAAGACTTGAATTCAGACGCCAGCCAGTTCCCTAGAGAATGTCTACCTCAGGGCCAGGGTAAGAGTGGCTCTCCCCATAACAGTATTGTCATTACACACACTCCACAGAGGGCACCTCTGGGAGCAGGGAAGATGCCCTGTGTCAGGCTGTAGTAGGTGCTGTGGAGAGAGAGCAGGGTGCAGAGGGACATGGGGCAGGTGGGGAAGCTGGAGACCTGCATTTTGAGCAGGGAGGTTGATTGACACTTAAGTGAAGATCTGCCTGGGGTCAAGGAGAAGCACGCTGTCCCAGGCACAGGGCAGGGACTGGCTCTGAGCTGGTGGGACTTGCCCTGCCTTTCAGAGGTCCATGTCTTGTGAATGTTCAGGACCACGCCAAGTTCCCCCCTGGGAAGCAGATTCCTGTCCTGGCCCTCATGACTGCTCAGGCCAGCTCAGCGGAGTTGTCCCTTTGGTTATCTGGGGTCCTGTGTTGGGTCACATTTGGTGCTTATGTTAGAGTCTAGCAATGTGCTGTCCAGTGTGTCAGCCACTAGCCACATGCACCTGTTTGAATTTAATTAAAATTGGGTGAAATGGGAATTCAGGAGTCACATTCAGGCACTCAGTGGCCACCTGTGGTTGCGGCTGCTGTGTTGGATGGCTCAGATTAGTGCGTTTCCATTGTTGTGGGAAGGTCTGTTCCAGTGCTGGACTAGAGGAGAAGCTGTGTCTTTATTTTAACCTTTGTTGTCCCTGGAATGTGTAATAAAAGCAGCATATAGTGGCTAACAAGTGAGTTGGAATGAAGTAGCTGAAGCTGAGAGAAGCCTGAGGAAGGCCCATCGTGGGACAGGGTGGGGCGGTGGGGTGTTGGGGCGGTGGGAGAACACAGCTCTGTTGACCAAGTCTCTCGGGAGCTGGGCCAGCATGAGGAGAGCTTGCTGCTTCCGGAACCCAGGCGCACATTGAAATGCCCAGGGCAGGGGTGGAGGCGGAGTAACCTGGAGGGTCAGGTGTGCTCAGAAGGCTTCTGGTGTCCTGGGTGTGGAGGGAGAGCCCAGGGATTCAGAGTGCACCTGAAGCCAAAGATGGGAGTGTTTCCTCCATCCAGCTCCCCTGCCCCTAGTACCTGCCCCGTGGGATTAAGTGTTTTCCTGAACCTCGTTTTCCTCAGGTCTGAGATGTTGTGAGGAACTTTATGATGACTGTGAAGTGCTTGCACAGAGGGTGTGCTGCGCTGACATTGGAGGGGTTAGGGGTCCTAGCCCCGCTGTTGCCTGGGTGATTGAATGAATGAATGCTGGTAAGTGCTAACTTGCCCAAGAGATAGACAGCAGCACAGTGACAAAGGGGGAAGGGCAGGCAGGAGCCTTCCCCTTGTGTTGTTGATGACTCGATTCACAACTTAATTCAGAGCAGGCCGCACGGTCAGTTTTCTTGTGGTCTGGATGTGTATTCTGTTCCCAGCTGGGGTTGCCGGTCTCTTTCCTTCCTGGGAGGGTTAGGACCTTGCTTCTGTCTGAGTACAGCAAATTCAGAGTTTCAGCCCTAGTGTGTTGGCACTGCCGGTACCGTTCCTGGCACGCAGGTGGGGAAGGCAGGTGCTTCCAGTGTGAAGCCTTAGTAATGTTCAGCAGCAGCATGAACCAGACCAAAGCAGAGGTTCTCAGTGCACACCGCTGTTCATGTGGCCTGCCTAGCAGCCACACTCTGACCTCTGCAGCGCCCTGCTTTGGTTTCTGGAAGGTTTTGATGTCCTTCAGCAAGGTAATTTTGGAGAGTAGGGAAAGGGGAATGAATTTGTTTCCTGCAAGATACTCTTGTCTTTCTGTGTCTATGGGATCCCCTCCGGAATGTTGGTACCTAGGACACAGCGTGCCTTGTCTTCATGGAAACCCCAGTGTGAGTGTTTAGGTGGCTTGCGTCCTGCTGCTGTTCTGCCAGGTGAGATTGTGATGAGCTGGGGAGGTGGCAGATCCGTAGAGGGCAGAGGACGTGGTGGACTGTGGGAAGGTGTGGGTGTGGAGAAACCACACACGGGCCCCTTCCCGCAACTCAGTTCTGCGGCCACCAGCTCCCTGCCACGAGGAAGCTGACTTCTCTTTGCCCAGGTGGGTAGGGAGTCTGTTCTGCTCTACAAGTGTTAGTGGGTGGAGATGAGCCCAACCATCAAAACCACTTTATCTCCTTTTCTACCTGGAACAGTGCTTATTTCAAACTGTTTAGATATTTATTTTTAGAACAGGGACTATATGGTATAGCTAACCCCCCATTCTTCTCTGTGTGCTGTTCTTTTGCGTGGACCTGCATTTTACTGGATTGCCACATAAATCAATTCCTGTTTATGTTGAGTGAGCTGGATTTGTAACCAGAGCGGTTTCAGTTCCAGCTTTGTGTTTCTTTGTCATGAATAGCTGCGGTTTGTCTCAGGGTTCCTGTGAGGTTCTGTGTGTGGAAGAATCATGAGCCCTCGGGATTGCGTAATGGCCATTTCAGGCCCGAGGCAGCCCAGGTTTTCTGGTATTTCCTCTTTGCTTCCAGAAAGAGGTTTCAAAATCCAGGCTGTGTGTACTGCATTGTTGCAGGGTATCTAAGTGTTGGGCCGTGTTTGGGTGTGAGTGGCTGGATCTGTTTTCTAATATCTGTTTAGGTTTTAGATTTTCTTCTCCTTCTCCCCATCCCCTCTTACTTCTCTTCCTCCTCCTCCTCCACTTTTCTTTTTTTGAGACAGGATCCTGCTGTGTATTCCAGGCTGGCCTTGAACTCGAAGCAGTCCTCTTGGCCTCAGCCCCTAGAGTGCTGGGAAGAACCCATTTTCTCCTGAGGGATGAGGAACATGGGGGACAAGAAGAGGGGTAGCTGTGTGCCTACTCTGTGACCTGAGGAGGTGGAAGCCAAATGTGAGGAAGGAAGGTGGGCAGGCATTTCCCAGCCTGGCCTTCACCGTAGCACTCGTGCTCATCTACCTGCAGGCTGCCCTGGAGTGGGCCTAGCTCATGCTGTGGACTAGAGGTTATTCTTACAGCAGCAGGAATGAAAGGTGGTCACAGTCCGAGGGGTAGACATGACTGTCTCGTGTGTGGTGGGCGTTGGCTGCTGCAGTGCTCCAAGATTTGCAGGAGGGTGTTGGGTCCAGCCTGGCCTGTGCTCTGCCAGGTTCTTCCCAGGGTTTGCCACTGGAGTTCTGTCGCATGGCTACACCTGGCTCCAGGGGGCTGGGGAGCAGGGCCAGCGCCCAGGACAGTGAGGGGATGGGTTTGGTGACAAGCTGGAAGCCAGTGTGTCTTCCTTTGCTGTCGCCCGTCTTAGAATTAATGCTGCAAGCTGCTTAGCTGAGGGTGTGGGTCACACTCCTGCCTAGACAACAGCCCTCACCTGCAGGGTAGAGTCCAGGCTGCCTGGTGGGACACATGGGGCATCCTGGGCCTGCGTCAGCTGCCCTATGCTGGCTCTGGTGCAGTCACAGGTCCTGAGCTCCTGTAGTCCTGACCACCCACGTTTTCCTCTCCCCTTTGCCTGGCAGACAAATTCCCGAATGCCCTTTACAGCTCAGTTTCAGTGATCTTTCTTCTGGAAACTGGCTCTGACCACCCTAATCCCTTCCTGAGCCCCTGTGGGGGTCCCCTGGTCTCTGGCAGTTCTTGGACACGGCACTGAGCACTCCCCCTATTCCCTGGCCCAGAGCTGCGGGAGGCCGGCAGTCATGTCAGGGTCGCTCTGTCTTCTAACTGGAGCAGGTGTTCACTGTGATCTCCTGTGAATGTGGGAGGATAGTGTGGGGGGAGTGTGTGTGTGTGTGTGTGTGTGTGTGTGTGTGTGAGAGAGAGAGAGAGAGAGAACATCTAAAAACAGTAAGAAAGCAGGATGTAGTGGTGCACGCCTGTAATCCCTGCACTTGGGAGGCTGACACAGGAGGATTGTCATGAACTCAAGGCCAGCCTGGGCTACATAGCAAGACCCCATCTCAAAAAACCAAAACAGAACAAAAAAGTAGGAAAGAAACCTGGGACACTTAAAATCTAAATGTTTTCCTTCTAATTGTATTACTGTTCTGGATATCGAGAGATCTCTCCAACATTGGGACCCTGCATCGGCCCACACAAGGCTTCCTAATGCATCTGCGTGTCCACGAAGCTGGGACATTCTGCCAAGGTTCATCTCTCTCTCTCTCTCTCTCTCTCTCTCTCTCTCTCTCCCTCTCCCTCCCTCCCTCCCTCCCTCCCTCTCCCTCCGTCTCCCTCTCTCCCTTTCTTTCTTTTTGACTTGCATTTCCAAAGCTTCTTTTTAAGAAGCTTTGTTTAAAAATATACGGTAAAGTTTTGGCTTCATTCTGTTTTTGTTCTTTCTATTTTTGTACCTCCTGTAAGTTTTTTCTTCTTATTTCCTTATAGACCTTCTATGAATTTTAAACATATAAAAATAAGGGCTGTTTTTTCAGTTTGGTGTCCTGCTTTCTTACTTAAACATTTCCCTACTTAATTAAAATACAGTAGTCCTGCCCCTATTTACTGTCTTCGTGGTGCTGTATTTCATCCTGTGACTCATCTATCTGGCCAGCAGTAAGGAAATGGGTTTGTTTCCACTTTGAGATCACCTGTGTGCACTGCAGCGGGCTTTTCCTCTTTCAGATGCTGTCCTTAGGACAGGCCCAGAGTGACCACGTTCGAGACCCCAGGGTGGCTCTGTCCTCCTGGAGGTCATGGCGGTGCACTGCCTGCTGCTCTGTCCTTGGAGAGCGCTTCCTGATAGTGACCATCTGGCCTGTTTTATGAATGAAGATCCTCCTAGGCGTGGTCCACGGGCCACTGGAAATGGCCTTGGCCCTGGCCGCTGGTCACTCGACTTGAGACAGGAGAGGACTCGCCCTCCCTCCTGGCCTGCCTTTGGCCATCCGCATGACTGCTCGGAGCTGACAGGGTACGTGCAGCGCAGCGGTCAGCGCCTCCCTGGCTCTGCCCAAGGGGCTTCCTTCCCTCTGCTGGGTCGCCTTGCCTGATGGGCAGAATGGCCAGGTTTGCTGGAGTGGAGGGCATGGCAGTTGACCTAACCTCAGAGAAGCCACCTGGGCTACAGGCGTATGTTGTGAGGTGTGTTTGCAGTATGACTTTTCTTTGGTGAGCAAAAACGTCCTTAGAGTGGCTTAGAGCAGAACCTAAAAGGTAATAACTTACTGTTCATAGAAAATGCCACAAGGAGTTGTCTTGAATTCCTGAAGATTAAAGTATCAGTTAAAGAGATGAGATGCTTGGGAAGGAAAGTGTTCATCAGTTAAGGAGCAGAGATCTCCACCTGAGTTTCACGCTAGAATTGTTTGAGAAACCTAAAGTCAGTGTGGAGGTCCTGCCCTCAGCGGAGACCAGAGCGCGGAGTTTTCGGCGGCCTGGGTGACCGGTGTGCTCGTAGTAGTGTGCAGTGTGGACCCCGCTTTCAGAAGCAGGCTTCCCCTTTGCCTTGTGACCTCAGGCGGAGGCCTGTCTCTCAGTTTCCTCATCTTGGGAAATCATGCCCACGCCTGAGGAAGGGCCCTCTACTCCGGTTGTCGATGATTATGTTTCCAGTGCTGGTGTGGTGCTAAAGTGTAGTTGATTCTGAGCGTAGTTTGTGCACGTATGGTCAGGGTTAGGTGAGAGAGGTGCTCACATGGTTGGTGTCTGTCCTTCGTGTTGTTTGCTGGTAAGCACACGGACGGACGGGCAGAAGCCATCTCCCTCCCACAGACGCAAAAAGGCCAGGCTGGGGAGCGTCATTCCCGCCCAGGGCTGGGCAGCTGGCTGCGGGGCTGTTTTGAGCTGTGCTCTGCTGGAGTCTGACCTTAGTACCCTCTTCATACCTTGGGCCAGACCTTACTCCTCAGGTTTCCAGCCCCGAGGAACATAGCAATCTTACTTCTTCCCTAAAAGGTGGTTGTGGCCCCCGACTGCTCACAATCTGTGATACTTACAGACGTAACTAGTGACTCTTTTTTCCCTCTTTTTCTTAATATTCAGTTGGATATTAAGAATAAATTAGGCCAGGTATGTTAATTCCAGTTAGTTGGGAGGCTGAGGCAGGGTTAGGGTTAGATTGCAAGTTTGAGACTGGTCTGGGCAAGTAAGTGAGGCCCTATCTCAAAGTTTTAAAAAAGGGCTAAAGGGCTAGGGAGTTAGCTTAGTGGTACAGCACATGCCTAGCACGCAAGAGGCCCTGGGTCAGTCTGCAGTATTGCCAGAAGAAAAAAAAAGTTTTTTCTTTAGTAGTGTTTTGAATTAAATTGCATGGGCGTTTTGGCTCTGCTTTTACTTTCTCCTTATAAAAACCTGGGCTGATGCCAAAGAGTAGAATGCCTGTGTAATTTCCCCGTTCTGTATTTCCACGTAGGAGTGTTTGAAGGAGACTCAAGGAGATTGGGAGCGGGGAGGGCACTGGGTCTGGTTGTGGGTTAATCAGCGGAGACGTGCGGTAGAGCCATTTCGGGGCTGCCCTCCCTCCCCTAGAGGCCAGTGCTCTCGCAGGCGCGTGTGCATGTGCGTGGGGAGACTGGACGGCAGAGCCTGCAGGCTGCAGAGGAGCACGAGGGAACTCAGCTCATGTTTACTGCAATCGAATGTACAGTAAGTCAGGCGGATTTTCTGCCTGTAACATGAACATGTGTGAATGGCAATGCCGACCAGCCTCGAGGATCTACATTATCAGAGAGGGGTGTATGTTACCAGCCCGCAGAGCTCTTCTGCTCCCTTCCCCAGCCACCTCGCTTGCCCAGCTGTGCGCTGTTCTGACCTCTCTCACTGTCATGGGGTTTGCTCGTGGGACACAGTGTGTGTCCCTGCTCTGGCCTCCTTGCTCGCCACCCCATGCTCCTGAGGATGGGACGTTTCAGCGCTTCCCTTGATGCTGCCCGTGAGGCCTGGTGCTGACTGCAGTCCTGCTTCCACGTGTGTGGCGTGTGCACGCCTGGGTTGAGCACTCTCCAGTGCTGGCTGTGTGGACTGCTCTTCCGCCAGCAGGGGCTTCCCCTCTCAGAGTTGTGTTGTCAGGTTAGTTTTCTTTTTGCCGTCCTGGTGGTGGGGTTAGTGTCTTGGTCTCTTTGCATTTCCTCGGTGACTAGTGACGTGGTCGCCTTCCCTTGTCTTATTGGCCACTTGGAATCTTCTTTAGTGAATGCCATCTGGGGTTACCTTATTGGTTTGTAAGTGTATTTTATATATTCAGGTTAAAAGTACATTCTCAGATGCATGTACTCCAAATACCCTCCCCAGCACTGTGCCTCACTTTTTAACTCTATTCATGTTTCTTTTCTTTTTGAATCCAGGGACTGTATGCCGAACTTTCTTAATGGCAGCGAATTCTAGTTTATAAATCTTTGCTTTTTGCAGTTAGTGTTTTTTGTGTCCTGTTTGGAAAATGCTGTTATCTTCTTTGTTGAATCTGCAATCACTTGCATATAATTGCACGCACGAGTAAGGGAGCAAGCAGGTCAAGCTCGGTGGTTGCCAATATCATGCTTTCCCGGAGCCTCTGACCCCAGTCAGGTGACCAGTTGTTTCTGTTGTTCTCATTCTCCTTGTATTAATTCCACTAATAATCTCCTAGTTCCTCTAGATGGAGAACAAATCTTGACGTCCAGTAGAGTATACTCTTCCAGTTTGTTCACGGCTGTTCTTAGTCTGTTCATTTCCATATGAATTTCAGTGTCAGTTTGAGAGTTTTTTTTTTCCTGGCGCTGGGGATTGAACTCAGGGACCTGCACTTGCTAGGCAAGCACTGTGCTAAATCCCAGACCCTGACAGTTTTGGCAAAGCAAATCTCTCAAGCTTTGTTTTCGAGTTCACTGAACATACAGCTCAATTTTTACTCTATGAAGGCTTCTGATCCTTGACTGACTCCATTTATTTAGGACTTTTTTCATTTAATCACAATGTTTTATAGTTTTTTTTTCCTGTGTAAAGGTCTTGTGTTTCTTTCATTAAATTTATTTGAAGATAGCGTTAGTTTTTGATGGTTTCGCAGATGTCAAGGAGTATAGGTTTGCTTTCCTTGGGCAGTGTTTATTGGCAATGCAGTCAGTTTCCATCTACAGAACCCCAATCCGGTGGTCTTGCTGAATTCAGTTATTATAGCAGTTTATCTGTAGGTTCTTGCTGATTTTCTTGGAAGAAGAACATGCCGCCTGTGAATGAATTTCTTTGAGTCCTTGTGTGCTTTGTTTTGTTTCCTGCTGTGCCGCACCCAGGTAGGGCTGGTGGAGCCCCTGGCCTGAGAGAGTGCTCCTTGCGGCCCCTCCCCAAGCCCTGCTCCTAAAGGTCCCTTAAGTGTATTGCTTCCTGTAGGGGACCTTTCTCTCAGATACCTTGCATTTTACTACTTTCATCAGATTAAGGCGGTTCCTTTTTATCCCTAGTTTTAAGGTTTTTAAAAAAAATCATGATTGCGCTGCATTTTTGTTATGTGCTTTTTTCTGTGTTATGTATTTTCTGTGTTATGTATTTTCTTTGTTTATGTGGCAATAACATTTTTCTAATGTTAGGCTGACTTTCATTTTAGGATAATCCCATCTTGTTCACGATGCATTATACTTTGCATTCATTGCTGATTTGGTTTGATAATACTTTGAGTTTTCTGTCTGTATCCCTGTGACTTTCCTGTTATTCTGGTGTGGCAGTCATGCAGGCCTCAGTGGGCGGGGGGTGTTGTTCTTCTGTTGTCCACAGTTGCTATAAGGTGTTTTTTCTGGCAGCTAAATGAACCTATAGGTTTGTTGAAACTCAGAACTGTATACCAAAAATGTCAGTTTTATTGTGTCTAAATTAAAAGAAATAAGTCCTCAGAACAAGGGAATTGAAAAAATGTGGTCAACTCCCCTCCAACTCCATGTCAAGTGATCCTTAAAGGGGCTCCAGAAAGTCCTGGTTGAATGAGTTTTCTTTTTAGTAAATCATGCCACAGATGTGTTTGTTGAATGACCTATACATTTCCTGGGGTGGATGCAGGGGAAAGGTTTGTTCTCTGAAAGTTTGTGTATTTCTTCCTTCAGCATTTGGAAGACTTCACCAGTGAGCCCGTCTGGACCTATAGTTTTCTTTGTCAGTTTTAAAATTATGAACTCAATATCTTGTTGTTGTTGTTGTCATTGAGGTAAAATACACAGAAGGTGATTGTCAAGGCTGAGAAACGTTTTGGGGAGTTGTGGGGACATGAAGTTGTGGGCTTGGGTTTGTAGGGGACAAGAGGGACCCTGAGAGAGGCCCAGAGCTGGGATGGGAGAAGGGGCCAGGGAGGCCTTGGCCAGCACAGCATCCTGGTGCTCAGGCCCCATTAGGGAATGTTTGCCTGGGCCTCACTCTCAGCTGCTGAGGGGCCAGACCACAAAAGGAAGCATAGCTTGGCTCCTTGGGTAGTGAGGAACAGGGAGGGGCCCAAGGAGGACAGCAAGAACAGCCGTTTGAAGTGTGTGGCTGCGATCACAGCAGGGCTCTGAACCCTGAGTGTCAGAGCCCCCCTGCTGCTTCCCAGGGGGCTCTGCTGCAGCCCCAGTGCCCCACGCTGAGAACCACATGGCTCTAGAGGGCCCTTTGCCTTCTGGCATTGGCTGCCCTGGGGGGACTTGGTCTGTCTGTTCACTTGTCCCCAGGGGTGCAGATGGGACATATAGGACCCCTGATTGTCTTATTTTTTATTGCAAAAGTAATATATGCGTGATTTTTTTTTTGAAAGCAGTTCGGAAACATGTTAAGGCAGAAGTAACTCTCCGCTCTGCCCCTCACCTTTTCTTCCCAGATGTGGCATTGGCTGACTCCATCTCCAGCAGCTGTTGTCGGTGCAGTTGCACAAACAGACATAGACGTGGGATTGTCTTTGTCACGGGACAGGGGAGCTGGCTGTGAGGAAGAGGCCCGAGTGGGGCTTGTGCAGAAGAATTAATTTGCTAGGGCTGATTGTCAGCATGTGACTGGATTATTGATATTGGCTCCAGGGACACCAACCTGTGGTCACCATGTAGGCTTAGAATGGATCCCTCTTGTTGAACTTAATGTTGGTGCTAAGACCTGGTTTGGTTTGGTTTGGTTTTGTCTGTCTGTCATTCTGTCTTTCTTCCTTCCTTCCTTCCTTCCTTCCTTCCTTCCTTCCTTCCTTTTCTTTCTGTGCCAGGGATTGAACTCAGGGCCTGTGATTGCTAGGCAAGCACTCTAACCACTGAGCTAAATCCCCAGCTAGTATTGTCTTTAAAAATGAAATTTGAACTGGGGATTTAGCTCAGTGATTAGAGTGCTTGCCTTGCAAGCACAAGGCCCTGAGTTCGATCCCCGGCACCACAAAAAAAAAAAAAAAAAATGAAATTTGACTGTGAGTAAGGGATAATGCTCTCCCACATGGACAGTTCTTTTGTGGGTGTTTGGAGAGCGACTGGTGGGGCCATGTTGGTGATTGACCAGTGCAGTGTCTGGCACACAGTAGATGCCCACAGTGCTTTGTGTAGGTGTCACTTTGTGTGATGTGCTCCTGTTTCCCAGTTGGAAGTACCACTGGGTTTGTGACCGGTCAGCCTGTCCCGTCGGTGCTCCTGGCTGGGTACTGGCCCTGTGGCCTGGTCTGGGAGTTGGGCACCCAGGTGCCCAGGCCATGCCCGCCTGTAGCCTGCCTGTGACTGTTCAGAGCCTGCCCGCCCAGCCCTGCCTTTCCAGCTGTTCTGCCCCCTCCTGCTGCCTCCTCCTCCCACACTGTGCTGAGGAAGGGCACTGCGTGTACCTGGAGCTGTGGCTCGCCAGGAATGTGGCACAGGGAGGGCCAGTGCTTCTGCGGCTGGCCCTGCAGAGCTGTGTGGTCACCGTAGGCACCATGGCTGTCTCCCCGGTGCTCCTGTTCATTGACAGGTTGGTGCTCCTGCCTCGCTTTTCTTGGGTCTGTAGCTGGCAATGCCCGGAGCAGGCTCTTTCTCCCATGCCAGTCTCTGAGACAGTTTACCTGGCTTCCTGGGTTGGGCAGAGGCGTCCCTGGTATCCCTGTTTAATGCAGATGGATCTTGTGTGTCTGGCAGGGTCTGCTGTGTGTGGGGAGCTCTCAGAACTAGGATTGTCCCGTGTGTATCTGACGCTCATGACACAATACGAACACCTCAGGGTCTTTTTCCTTCCTGTTTCCCAAGGAGTACGTAGAACTTTATCACACAGGAGCCCAGCTGTGTGAACAAGGCTTTGTCTGGCTTGTGTCTGTGACAGTTGGAATGGATGGCCTTTATTTCCTTGTATTCTCAAAGAAAAGTCAGAGGCCAGGGTAAATGCATGTGGTGCATGTTGGTTGCTGAGGGTGGACATACACCTAGTAAATGGGCGTTCTCAGAGTCCTTCCCAACTTTGCCTTCTGCACTGTGGGTGAGGCCTAGATTTATATGTTCCTTAGCAGGGAATTCCCTAACCTCTTCCTGTGTATTTGGTGGCTATGTGCGGCACTTTTCTTTAAGGCTGTTGGGAGGAGTAGGTAAAATATATGTGAAGTGCCTGGTGTAATTCCAGGCACAGGATGGGTGACCTGGAAAGGTAGCTGTGACTCAGGAGATGGAGGAAAACCAGACTCCTAAGCCAGCTAGCTCTGGCGGTGACTGAACATTGTGCAGGTCACTTGTTTCTGATTGTGGTGGCACCAGAACTTGCTCACAGTTTCTGTTGGTGAGACAAAGAAAGAAGGAACAGCAAGCCCCAAGTAACTAGTGATTTACCAGCTAGGCTCAGCTGTGTGGTGTCCCGAGGGAGGAGGACTCCGAGGAGCCTTGAGAAACCCCGAGGAGTGTCTGCAGCTGGCAGAACCTGCTCACCAGGCTGGAGGGTGTGTTCTTCCACCCGACCTGTGACAGGCAGGGCCTCCCAGTCCCAGGTCCGTGGGGCTCACTGGGGCGATGCTGACAGGTCTCTTCAGTCTGAGTCCTCGCTTCCTCCGTTTTAAACGTACAACAGTAGTTCTTGTGTAGCTCTTATGAAGATTCTGTGGAAGAGCTTTCATTCCATCTGTCCAAGCGTTCCGTGTGTGCCAGCACCTGTCCTGTGCGCCAGACACGACTTGAGTGCAGAGCCGGTTCAGCCTCAGGAACTGCACACGCTGATAGACAGCTCAGACGTCAGGCTGCCTCCTGCTTTATCCACGAGTGCCTCCCAGGGCAAGCGCTGTGGAACCCTAGCGGCAGGGGCGCAGACACAGCACCCCAGAGTATTTTGATGTCAGCAAGTGTTTCAATTTGCTCTTGAAATTACGTTCTGTTCATTTTGGTAATTTTCCAAAAGTTAAATCGGTAGGAGCAGAAGTACCAGGACCTAAGAATGGATCACATTCCTTTGGCAGCTGTCTCTCATCTGAGAACAGAAGTGGAACTTTGTCTGCAGGTCTTTGCTGGAATTCTATCACCTGTAAGCAGGCAGCGTCAGCTGCTGATATACCCCAGGTTTCATACACCAGGGACACGGCTGGATTTGGGACGGTGTTAATGACGCTCATGTCCAGACCCCTTGCTTGTTCCTAATTTTGTGTTCATAATTAAGTTTTTTTTCTGAAAGTGGATCCCCCAAATTGTATAATCTTCGAAGACCCCAAAACCTGAATCAGCCAATTCTGACAGGTGATGAGAATGCCAGAGTTGCAGGTGGGGTGCAGCTTGGGGTGGAGGATCTGTGAACAGAGCACTTCCGACCCCAGGCTGCTGTGCGGTGCTGGCTGTTGGCCTGCAGAACACAGGCCTGGGCACCAGCTCTGGTATTTCAAGAGAAGCCAGCAACACAGCGTTTTCTGATTTCTAGATTTTAAAAAATGTTTGACAAATAACACTTCACACTATAGAACCCTGTGTAGGCAGAACACACAGGCTGCTGGTGCGTCACCTCTGCTGATGACCCTGTGCACATCTGACGTAGCTGGGTGGCTTGCGTGTGATCCTGTGGAGTCTCATGGTGGCCCAGAAAGAAGTTAGTGTTGTCCCGACTTAGAGATGAGGAATGAGACAGCACTTGCTCAAGGCTGTGCTCCCCAGAGGGTGGAGCTGGCCGGCATTGCTGGCCTCTGAAATGTAGCCTCCCAGTCTTCATTTCTTATCCAGACATGGTGACACAGCTACCTCTCATCTGGTGGCTTGCCTTTCTAAAAATCAGTACGTTTCCAATATATGATGAATACGTTCATCCTGGGGAGTTGTACAGCTCCTCCCTCTCCTCCATCCCTTTTTCCCTTCCCATCTGCAAAGGTCTGCCTCCCTGTCTCCTATAACAGTGGGCCTCTAGGGTGTGTGGCCAGGTTCAGGTATGGGATCTTCTCGCCAGGAAGGCTGGATCTGCCTCAGGCCTTTACTCGCCACAGGAAGTGATACAGGAACGAGGGTCACCATGAGAATGTGGTAGACAGCCAGCTTCTGGGCATGTGGTCAGCTTTGCTTTTTCTCATTCTCCTGTGTCTCCCTGCACTGCCAAGGCTCTGCCCTTCCTTAGGGGAGTAGAACAGGACTGTATTTGCACTTGCTGTTGGCTATCTGTTTTGCAGTGGGTGGAAACTGAGAAACTTATGGGCAGTGTTCGTGTCCACTGGCATCTGCCTGGGGAGGCTGGAGGGCTTGCAGAGTCCCAGGCGGGTGGCCTTGAGAACTTGCCTATCTCCTAGGCTGTTTTCCTGGGAATGCTATCCCCAGATTTGCATCGAAGCTGCGGTTATGTTTGCAGTAAATTCCACAGGGCAGTGGCGCTCTGCCTAGAACAGTGCTGATATGGTCAACATTCATTTGAGCAAATAATAAGTATTTAGGTCATTAAATGTTTGAGTAAAGGAGGTGAAACTTGCTGCACAGTCTCTACTCTCCACTGCTCACTTCGTCTCTGCAGGGGAGAAATTGCTGGGAGCAGGTGCACCTCTGTTCTGAGGGGCCAGGTGTAGGCAGGGCTGTGCCCCAGGCTCATTGCCTCATTTAATCATTGTGTCTGCTATTTTGGTGGAGCAGCTTGTATGATGGGACTCAGGTCAGGAGTTTGGGGGGCCACAAAGGGCCACAAAGGGCAGGTGCAAGGCATTGGTGGGAACGGGGCTGCAGGACCCATCTGTGTCTTCAGAGATGGCTCCTACAGATACGGTTGTGACCTTGCAGGGCCCAGGGTTTAGTGAGCTGTGGAACCTTCTGAGGAGCAGCTGCAGAAGAGGTAAGCGGTAGTGTATGGAGATGTAGGAGGCTGCAGGGTAGTGGGAGGTGTGGCGTCCACCCACCCAGCCTGGGGTTGGAGGCCTTCACGCACCTGAGACTGCCTCTTTCTTGTTGGATGTAGCAGCAGCTCCCAGGAAACAAATCACAGGACTGTAGGGTATTGCCAGGCACCTCCACTCCACCTGGCCTGCACAGGAGCTTTGGTCCTCGACTCTGCCCTTCAGCTGATGCAGGAGGGATGAGAGTGGGCACCTGGGAAGAGGCAGACGATGAGAAGGTGAGACAGGCCCGGGCCTAGTGGCCTGTGCAGGTGTAGTAGGACCCATAGTCTAGAGCCCCACTGATATGGACAGCTTGAGGGAGGTGGAGTGTGCAGAGAAGGCCTGGGTAGAGCACTGCCGGCACTGGCCAGCACTGTCCTCCAGCTCAGTGCTCAGGGTCTGTGTGTCTTGGGTCCGGGACTTACGTGGGCCAACAGCTGTCTGTCCCTAATCTCCCAGTGGAGTGTTTTCCTCTCTATGACAGAGGGTGTCCTCTCCTGCCCCTTACCAGGGATGCAGAACAAAGGAGACCAGGTGGAAGTGTTCTCTGCCTCCCCGATAGCAGGCACTCAGGCTCTGTGGGCCGTGCTGCAGCTCCATGCCCTACTTGGGGACACTGTGGGGTGCTGAAATCCTGAAAGAAGGAGCTGGATTGCAGCAGCCCCAGTGTTTTATGCTCTGGCAGGTGCCAGTCAGCGCTGGCAGTGGCTGCTGCCTGCACAGTGTCTGAGGGCCGAGGGAGGGCAACTCGAAGGGTTGCTTACCCTGGGAAGGGGTGGGAGTAGCACTTGTGTGCGGTTTCTCTCAAGGGTGCCTTGAAGGTGCTTCCAGAGCATCAGGAGGTGGCACAGGGGTCGGGCAGGAGCCCCGGATGGCCCAGGCGCATGCCTGCCCTGGGTGCTCTCTGCACCTCACCAGGCAAGGCCTTTGCTCCTGGCCCAGGCGCCAGCTGGTCTAAAAGGAGGGGCTCCTTGGGGCCCAGAGCCTGTTTTACTCAGAGTGACTTGTTTTGGAGTTTTCATCCTTTTGCCCACAAAAAACAGTCTCTGTAGGACCCAGTCCTGACCTGTCATGGGAGTGTCCTGCAGCTCTTGGGCCAAACAACTGTGTGGCTTTGGTGTCTGACGTGGGGAGGTCTGTCCTTGCAGAGGCCTGAGGCTCTGGGTTTCTGGTGCTCACTGTCATCCTCCTGCTGGTCCTGTCATCTCAGTGTGCAGCTCCATGGCGAGGTCTCAAATCTGGGAGCCAGTCGCCCAGACTCTTCCTGCCACACACCTCACACCCACGTGCTTCTGTGCAGGACTCCCTCAGGTCCTTGGTGGTTCTGTGCCCTTGCTTCCAGCTTCCCCTCCCCAGTGCTTTCGTCTCTGCACCAGCTCCCCTCTCGGGGAGAGGCAGTGAGGTGCGCTTTCCTTGATCTCAAATTCCAGGTACCTGCCTTCCTGATACCTCTGGGTGCCTGAGGTTTTCACCGGCTTATAATTGCGCAAGTCCTCACCGCGGCAGAATCATAGGTATGGAAGGGCTGGAGCTCCTGAGAGCTCAAAGTTCATTTCTTGTAAATGTAAATAGAAATCGTCTCTGGCTATGAAACCATGCCAGAATGGATTCCATTATTACCATAGCAGAAATGTAAGAACACAGTGAAACAGGTTGTTTTCTTTTTTTTTTTTTAATTTTTTTTAATTTTTATTTTTACCAAGAACATGCATTGGTACATTGTATACATAATGATCATAATCAACATGGTTATTTTCTACCTGTACATGATACATCTTGGTTTCCCCCCTCTTCCCCCCTTCCCCTCCCCTCCCTTCCATTCACCCACCCCTCCCTATTTGCAACAAGTGTAGTTACACCTTACCATTTTTTCCCCTTTCATCTTACTTTTCTTTTAACCTTCTTCTTTATCCCCCTTTTCCCTATCTAGTTCTCTCTTTTGAATACTATCTCTCTTTTTCTTTTTTTTTTTTTAAACAAAATATCTATTCTACCCCTTTGTCCTTATTTACACTTATGGTTTCTCATATCACAGAAACAATTCGATGTGTACTAATAAGTGTCTGATTTATTTCACTTAATAGTATGTTCTCAAGGAACATCCATTTACATACAAATGACTCTAGTTTATCCTTTTTAATGGCGGTGTAGTACTCCATTGTGTAGAAAAACCACATCTTCTTTAGCCATTCATCAGTTGTTGGGCATTTAGGTTGTTTCCAAGACTTAGCT
>PVJO010017701.1:0-38573 GCA_004026905.1 Hystrix cristata | reverse complement strand
TACCAAGCAGAGCAATAGCCAGGTCAAATGGAACCTCTAGTTGTAGTTTTCTGGGGAATCTCCACACTGATTTCCACAGTGGTTGGACCAGTCTACATTCCCACCAACAGTGGAGGAGGGTTCCTTTTTCCCCGCAGCCCCGCCAGCACCTGTTATTGGTTGATTTCTTGATAATAGCTATTCTTTCTGGAGTGAGATGGTATCTTAGTGTTGTTTTGATCTGCATCTCTCGAATGACCAATGATGTTGAACATTTTTTCATATATATTATTTGCCATTTTTATTTCTTCATCTGAGAAATGTTTATTCATTTCAGATGCCCATTTTTGGATTGGGTCTTTAAATTTGGAGGGTTTGATCTTTTTGTGTTCTTTATATATTCTGGATGTTAGACCTTTATCTGAGGGACAGCTGGCAAAAATTTTCTCCCAGTTTGTGATTTTTCGCCCTACTCTGTTAGTAATTTCTTTTGCCGTGCAAAAGCCTCTTAATAGGATGTGGTCCCAAGCATCAATTCTTTGAATTGTTTCCCGTGCAGTCTGAGTTTTATTCATAAATTTTTTTCCAACCCCTATGTCTTGGAGAGTTCTTCCTATTTTATTCTCTAGGAGATTTATTGTTTCTGTTCTTATGTTTAGGTCTTTGATCCACTTCAATCTTAGGTTAGTACATGATGAGAGACATGTAACTAGTTTTAGTTTTCGGCGTGTGGCAAGCCAATTTTTCCAGCACCATTTATTAAAGAGGCTATCTTTCTTCCACTGAGGGTGTTTGGCTCCTTTGTCGAAGATGAGATATTTGAGTGTGTTTGGAGTTATTTCTGCATCTTCTAGCCTGTTCCATTGGTCCTCGGGTCTGTCTTCATGCCAGTACCATGCTGTTTTTATCACAGAAGCTTTATAATACAATTTCAAGTCGGGGACTGTGATGCCTCCTGCCTTATTCCTGTTGCCCAGAATTGTTTTTGCTATTCTTGGTCTCTTCTGGTTCCAGATAAATTTCATGATTGCCTTTTCTAATTCCGTGAAGTATGTTATTGGTATTTTGATTGGAATTGCATTAAATCTGTATTTTACTTTTCTTTTCTGAACAATAACTTCTGGAACTGAATAACTTATGCTGTAACTTTTTACCAAATTTGACTCTTTTAAAAATAAAAGCTCTACTATCCTTATTTTGAATATCCTCATAGTCTCTGAAGAAATAAGTGCTGTTAGCAGGTTGGTCAACTTACCAACTTGAGATTTGAGATCCTGTCTCAAAATTTAAAAAAGAAAGAAAGAAAGAAATAAAAGGGAGGTGGGATGTGACTGGGGATATAGCTCATTAGGAATATCTTCTGGGGTTCAAAAAAAAAGAAAGGAAGTTGTCAAATGCCTGTAACTTGCAGTGACATGTTGTTTTATTTCTTCTGGATTC
The DNA here is from genome assembly GCA_004026905.1 of Hystrix cristata. Lineage (NCBI taxonomy): Eukaryota > Metazoa > Chordata > Mammalia > Rodentia > Hystricidae > Hystrix > Hystrix cristata. Next base: position 37,154 of record PVJO010017701.1, on the reverse strand, counting down.
ATAACCGTATTTATATGCTGTGTCATGTATTTCTCCAAACGTTGAACGGAAGAGGACATGTTGGGTAAGCATTCAAGCCTAGTACAGTAACAGCCATCTGTACCCAGCTCTAATTGTGAGCAAGGCTCTTTTGGTCTATGCACATCTTGTAGCACAAGTTGGCGAAGTGACTCTGAAGATTGTAATTCTTTATTATGAATTTTTAAATAAGAACTTTATTAAGGTATAATTCAGTTGCCATGAAATTTACCTCTTTAAAGTGAATAGCTCAGTGATTTTTAGTATATGCAAACAGTTGCACGATCATTCATTATTAACTTTACAGGTTTCATCTCTAGGACAAGACCTAGAATCCTCTTTTTCCACATCAAAGCACATCTTCAAAAATCACCTCATTGGACAGTAAAGCATTTTTAAAAGCGGAAATACTAATAAAACAAAAGAAATAGAATAGTATGTATATAAACCAAAGAATCTTCAACACATTAAGCCTTCAGGTAATGATTTCTGACTTAGATTACCCAAGTTTTCTTACATCTACAAAGTAAAGTAAAAGAGCGCGAGTGACTAGCAATGTGTACCATTTCAGCTTGCCTTTTTAGAATGGGCATTCCCTCTGGATTTTTCCCCTGCTCTGTGGGAATTCTTTTGTCCCCAGAAGGGAAGATTAAGATGGTAATTCCAGAGGGAGAATCTGATGCCACCAGCCCACCCCACTATCCTTCCTGTAATGAAGTGCTCACCTCTAAATTACGACTGGTGGTCCTACTTCTCACTGCAACCAATGACTGAAAAATCTCCAAAGACTTTCCCAGTGTAGTTTCTCAGTCATTACCTTCACTGCGGTATGGGATGTAAAAAATATGACATGCAATATCTGATGTTAAAATATCATTAAATTTTTTTCACTCACCACTTGCAGGAACATTGCAAATATGGCACAGACTCTAGAGTTCCATGGAGTCCTAGTTGACTGGAAAATGCCAGGCATGGAACAGATTTGATATGCTTTACCTAGATCTCATGACACATATAAAGGGTACTCTTCTATCCTCTTTTCCTAGTTGATTTCTTATATTCACTATCCCCGTCCTCTCTCTGTCAACTCCCTTTTTGATGTGTTCCTCCATCCTACAGTCATATTTTTAAAATTCTAAAATGATGGCTTAAACACCTAAATAAGGAACAGATGCCAGACTTGGTGCAACCATTAGAAATTGTTGATGATTAGTGACATTAACAGCACTGTAAATGTTTAAGGGTATGCTCTGAAAACGGGTGAACTTGTTAGGCATTTAAAATGATGACTCGGTAATCAATTGTCATATTGGGATGTATTTACGTTCAATCAGAACATTTTAACGATCAGGCTGAGAGAGTTTAAGTGTTAGAAACTCAAACATCCATTTAACAGGTTCTACTTAGTGGCAAGCTTGATGTATGTCCTAGATTGTACAGTAATGAGTGAATGGGGATCTAGACTTAAACTACTTTTTCTCAAGGAACTTTCATTCTAGAAATGCAGGACAATTCACACAGTACTTTATTGCAAAATCCTTTAAATCAAAGTCTTTGAGTTTTCCATTGTGTGTCCTACCATATGAAGATTTTCCTGTTTTTCCCTTTCTCATTAGGTGTCACAAACCCCTCTAACACTTTCGCCCTGTTGTTAAGTGGCACAGCTATGTTAAACTTTTCTATTCAATGGACTTGCACAAAGAATACAAATTTTCTTCAGTGCACATTTTCTTGTACTCTGAATTTAAATATATGAGACTTTCTAAGTTTTGAGATTTTGATGATATTCCATATGGAAAAGGAGAGAGTAGGCATGATTTATTAACATTAATCACTTTAACAAAAAAAAAACCTCAAGATCTCTGTGTCTCATTTCTTGCTTATGTAAAAACATAGTAGTAGCCTTACAGTGTGGGTGTCTTTCTTCCAACGACTGATTCAGCTGTTTGGGCATTTTTCACATAATGGCTCTACCATCTACAACACTGTCTCAGTTACATTTTTGTTGCTGGAACAAAATACCCAACAACCACAAGTTAAGGGAGGAAAGGTTTGTTTTAGCTCACATTTTGTAGAGGTTTCAGTCCATAGTCAGCGGGCTCCGAGGCAGGGCAGTGTGGCAGAGGGACGTGGCAGAGGAGAAACAGTTCATGGCATGGCAGACAGGAAGCACAGAGACTTCCTCCTTCTTTCCCTTTTTATTGCATCCAGGCTATAAGCCTATTGGTTGGTGCCACCTCCAGGAAGCACGAGTCATCTCCCTTCAGTAAATCCATCATCTACACCCAGAACTATGCTAAACCCATCAGTAGACTAACCCAGTACCACACACCCATGATCCATTCACTTCCCAAATCCCCATTTATGAGTGCATGAGGCTTTGGAGGGACATTTAGATGTAAGCCATTACAAACACTGTGATTTTTGATGTCACTGTGCTTATTACATCAACTTGATAGGAAATAAAATAATATGGAACCTCTGTATAGGAGGTCTAAGGATCAATTTTTTAAGTAATTTCTACTCATATTCCATCACCTAGAACTTTTATTTAAAACCACACTAACTGTGATGGCTAATTGTTTTGTGATACTGGGGATTTAATCCAGAACATTTGCATGGAGCTACATCCCCGAGCTATATCAAAAGTTTTCTTTCGAAACAGAACCTGGCTAAATCACTAAATTGCCCAAGCTGGGCTCAAATTTATCCTCCTGCTTCAGCTTCCCAGAGTGCTGAGATTACAAGCTTGCACAATCGCATCCACATAATTTCTAGGTGTCATCTTGATGGACGATGGGTACCCAAATTAAACATTATTTCTGGGTGCTTCCAAATAAGATTAGCATTTTGAATTTGAATTCGGTAAACTAAATTACCCTCTTTAATGTGGCTGGATATCATCTAATCTGTTGAGGGTAAAAAATAGAATGAAAAGTAGAGAAACAAAGAATTTACCACTTTTATCTGTCACACTGCTTGAACTGAGACATTTTATTCCTGACCTCAGATTGGGATCTGCACGAATCCCCACAGTCAGCTTGGTTTGTGGGCTTCACACTGATGCTAGCTCTGGCTTGGCAGGGTCTCCAGCACCTGGGCAACAGGCCCAAAACCCAGTCAGTCTCAGAAGCCTCACCCAGGAGTGGGTGAAATTTTAGGGCGACATCTAGATATAAGTCATAACATTCTATCCCTGGACCCCAAAACCTCACATGCATCCTTTTATGCAAAATCCATTTATTTCATCTCCAAGAGTTGCCAGAGTCCTAACATTTTCAGCACTGCTGAAAAGTACGAGTCTAAATTCTCTTCTGAGATTTAAGGCAAACTCTTAGCTGCCAGCCCTTGTAAAAATAAAAAAGAAATTTGATTTCCAACATGTAATGGCACAGGACAAACATTCCCATTCCAAAAGATACAAATGGGGACAGAAAACAGTGGGACTATACTAGTTATTTTCTAGAGTCCATGGTTTGCAAGAGAGCAGATTTAATACAGGGCAAATACAAGTTACAACATTCACACACACAAGCCAAATGCAGGAAGAGTGCATAACATCTATATATGTACTGGAGACCTGAAGGATCCAATCGGGGCTGGGAGCCCACAGCAGTGGCCCATGTACATCCGTGTCTGCACTAAAGGGCTGAAGAAATCTATGCTAGAAACAGGATACAGTGCTCACAGCACAGATGAAGACCAGAGCTGCCCTGAAGCAAACAGCAGCCTCCCTGACAACAGCAAGGCCCTGAGCTCCTTCTGCGATGAGAACAGCTGACTTCCCTTCAGGAGAACCAGCCGCAACAGAGCTTCTCCTGGGGAACAGCTGACCCCCATCTTCTGCTCCCCTTCTCCTGTATGTTGTGTTGGCAATAATCCTCAGATGGGTCTTCTACACCCAGAACTGCACCAACTCACTCCAGCTGGGCATTCCTGCTCAAGTTGACCACAATAAGTCCACCACAGAGACCAAAGCAGACCCAAATCCAGCAGGGGAAACATTAAATCTCATAGTTCCAAGTCTAGTGCCCAAGGCAATCTGTGGCAAAATGTGAACACCAAAGGGCTTGGGTGGCCCTATCCTATGGCACTGCCAGTGATTGTCACCCTCTTGGCCTCTCTCTTGGGCCAGCTTTCCTCACTCCTGGCTTTCCTCAGATGATCCATGTTCCCAGCTTCTCCAACTTCCTGGGGTCTCCACTGCACTTTCGCCTTCACACTCAGCTTCACACACTGCCCTCTGAGGGGCACACTGCCTGGCCTCCCAGGCCTTCTTCTGAAGTCTGGGTGGAAGCCTTCCTGACTCTATAACTCTTGCATTCTGCGTGCGCCTAAAACCAGAAACACGTGGATGGTGGCAGGGTCTGTCATTAGCTGGAGAAGTAGCCAAGCCTCCTTCTCGCTTGGCTGTAGGAGTCAGGTGCCTGGATTGCTGAGCACGCCAAACCCATTCTGAGGAACAAATTCCCTACATCACTGCCATTCTGGAATATGTTCCCCTTGGGCTCTCTTCTCAAAACAAAGACTTTTGCTTTTGCAATATTGAGGTTGCAAAAGGTGGAGTCTGCTGTTTCTTGTGACATACTCGGGCTATATTTTCTAGTATCCTGTTCCATAGTACTTGGATTTTTTGTGCTATTTTTTTCAGCAAATCAGTTCTCCTCTGCTCCATCTTCACAGACTAACACTTTACTGGAACTTCCATTCTGACTGAATGCAAAACTTTGGAAATCGTTCTGCCAAGTCTTTGCTCTTGATTCTTAAGATACAGATGCTTAAAAGCCTCCAGCAGTAGCCATACCACTGCCTCAATATTAAAGTGCCTTGAAATTTCTTCCCCCAGATTAATTAGTCTGCTGACCTTAATCTCAGTCTCATTCAATGTCTCTGGACGTTGTTCCCAAGCCGTGCACTGAAACCATTAGAAAATGTTATCTTCTGTTCTTCTGGCATGAGATCAAGGAGGTTTGATCTAATGGATCTACTGTCAGAATGGTGGCTACAAAAGACAGTCACCACAAAGCTTGTAGCCACTGTGCTCTCTCTCTCTCAGTGGCCTGCTCTCACCCTGCAGAGCACACTTCTTTTCCTACTTTAATCAGTCCACACTCACTCTGTAGAACCTGCTTCTTTTTATACCTTTAATAAATGTAAAACATTGCTAACTTTTTTTGTGTTTCAGGCCCAATTCTTTGTTCAGGAAAACAAGAAGCTGGAAAGAATCTCTAAAAGGAGTACACAGCACTCTAGGATGCTGCTAACACTCCTGCCTTCTCCAATCCCTCTTTCCTTAGAGTGTGTTCCCATCTCCACAGCCTATCCACTGTTTCTTAGTCCCTCTTTCTTATTTTGCTATTTATTGGATTTATATATCGGTTAACTCATATCATAGAAACTGCATGATATTTAACCTGTGTCTGATTTATTTATTTCACTTAGTATTATGGTCTCAAATCCATCCATTTTCCCACAAATAATTCAAATATATCCTTCTTTATGGCTGAGTAGTACTCCACTGTATATATATATATACCATATTTCCTTCATTCATTTGTTCATCTGCATACAGGCCACTTTCATGATTTACCCTTTGTGAGTTTCACTGCTATAAACATGGGTGTGCAGCTATCTTTTTACTATGATGAACGTAACTTTTTTGGTAAAATACCAAAAAGAGATATTACTGGCTCAAGTAGAATTTCTATTTTTAATTTTTTGAGGAAACTCCATACTGATTTCCATATTATTTGTACTAGTTTATATTCATATCAACAATATAGACAGTTCCTTTTCTAACACAAACTTGCCGATCTGCATTGGTTTTTCTTGCTTTCTAATTGCTCTGTACCTCTCACTAACAAAGTTTGAAAATTACTTTTCTGTAATAAGATTCAGAACTCACTTGGCAAGTAAAGTTGAGGTTCCCATCTGTGCTTTGGGGAACCCTGTCCAGTTCTATGATGACAAATGTATGATCTGTTTGTTAATAACATTTAAGCTACTTTAAAATAAACTGATTCCTTAGCTGGTTGTTACACATCTCTGCAATCTCAGTGGCCTGTGAGGTGAAAGAAGAGCATCAAAAGTTTGAGGGCATTCTGGACAATTTAGCAAGAATCTGTCTCAGAATGAAATTGCCCAGGAATATAGCTCAACACTCCTTGGGTTTGAGCCTTACTACTAAAATAAAATAAAATAAAAAGAATTTGGGCCCTTTTTTCCTTTTAAAATTAATTCAGTGTCTTAGTTACTTTTCTGTTGCTGAGACAAAATACCTGATATCCAAAATTAAAAGAGGAAAGATTTATTTAGCTCACAGTTTGTAGAGCTTTCAGTTCATAGTTGGCTGGCTCCAAGGCAGGGTGGCCTGGCAGACGGGCAGAAGGCAGCAAGGCAGGCAAGGGAGCATAGCAGCTTCTTTCTGCGCCTTATATCTCATCCAGGCAGCTAGAATTAGGATGGTGCCAGACCAATCAGTGGAGTGATTTAGTAATCACATACTCTTAATCGCAGCATCACGCACTCTAGATCCAGCCACCTCTGAAAAAGACCACCTATGACCACACGAGGCTTTGGGGGGACATCTAGACACCAATCGTACCACCCAAGAAGTAGTATGGTACTTTACATGTATCGGTTATGCTTAGCAGAAGGGCAGCTTCTTGATGAGCTAAGCATTAAGGAAACTCTTTTCCAGTCCTTGTATGCTTCCTAACCCCATTCTCTCACCCATCACATTTTAAAATTTATGTGCATTCGAATAGTCTTTCCTACCTGAATATTGATGATGCATCTCTTAAATTAGAAACTGAAACTTCATTTTTTTAATTGTTCTAATTAAACTAAGCTCAAACTCAAAACATTACATAGATAAAATCCTTTCAGCAGGATGGTAACCACATGGATCAAATTTAAATTAGTATTAAGACACATTCTAATGTAGGAGAAATCAAAATTTGAAATAAATGTGCTCATAAGAAAATAAATATATTAGTAGTCTTTCTGTGTTTAATTAGTACATTGTATGTTGCATAGGTTTTCCATGTGTATATATACATATCTCGATTGATCATGTATGTAACTACATATTACCCACTAAGTCATATGTATCATCAATTAACATTATAAATAAATTTTAAACTATATGTTAAAAGTCAGTAACAATATACACGTTATCATATACTGTAATTCCTTGGTTCATGAACACTTTTGTTTGTGAACAATTTGGTTCATGAACAGAAGCATATGGCAAAATTTTGTTTTTATATGTGAACTCTACATTGGGTGACTAACATGACTGAGACTATCTTTCCCACATGAACATGAATGTGGCCATCTTTTCCAGAATCGTGGAACGAATTAATTTAGTGAACCAAAGTACAACTGTATTATAAGAAAATAAAAACAATACAATTATATTAGATGGGAGATTTAAGAATAAGGTTTTCTCCTTTTAGAAATGTACTTGTAAAAATTGTAATAAGTATTACCATTGGAAATAAGTTTCATGGTGTCAACTAGATTGGCTTTGAAGGGGTTCAGAGGATTAGTAGAACATACTTCTAGATGTGTCTGGTTGGGCCATAGTGGTGTGACCTTGGGCACTATAGCTTGTCTCTGGCTCCTTCCTCTCTGGCACTATTCTCTTACTCTGTTTCCCAGTTGCCATGAAATAATTATCTTTACTCCACAATGCCCTACTGCCACACTGCTCCTGCTTTGGAGCCAGCTGACCTTGAAGTGAATACCCTAAAATCATGAACCTAACTAAATCTTATCTCTTTGAAGTTGTGTTTAAAGGATATTGTGTCTCAGTGATGGGAAAACTAATAGAGAAAATTGGTAACAGAGAAGTGGAACATTGGTATTACTGTACCTGACCAGGTGGCTTTGAAGCCTTGAGACATGCTTATGGGAGAAATTTGGAAAGGTTTGGAGATGTGGGATAAAGAAACCTTAGAACCCTGTAAGTAGAGCCTGATGGGTGATTGTGTTTAGAGCTCAGAAGACCAGAATGCTGGTAGGAATGCAGACATAGAAATCAGGCAAGATCTTAGTTGGAAACAAGAACTCCATTGGCGGGGCTGGGGATTTAGCTCAGTTCTTAGAGTGTTTGCCTCGCAAGCATGAGGCCCTGAGTTTGATTCCCGGTACCAAAAAAAAAAAAAAAAAAAAAAAAAAAAAAAAGAACTCCATTGGCAATTGGACTAGAGGTTTTGTGTATTACTCTCTCACAAAAATTTTGTTTACATTTTCACATATCCTGAGACTTCAAGAAGACTGAGATTAAGGGAGGTAGACCAATAAATCAGTTGGAGAAAGTTTCAAGACAGCCCACTAATGAGTTTGTTACATGGGTCCTGTTAGCCTCTTCTAGTCAGGTTTATCATGAAAACTGAGGGCAAAAAGCAGAGCAAAAAATTTTGACAAATTTAAATTTTGGCTCAAAAGAGGTGTGGCTGCTGAAGTGATTAGTACCATTAAGGAAGGAACCAAGTGCTTTGTACATGGACAAGAAGAAAACACCTTGAAAGTTTCGTGGGAATGTTCAAGACCCCTCCCATCCCAGGCTCAAAAATACAACAATGCAAACCTTTCATTTGAGAGGAGAGTCCCTGGGACCCCTGCTCAAGAAGGGCCCCTCAGGGAATTGGTTCCCTGGAATTCAAGTTGCTCAGTCATCCAGTTACTCAGAGGCTGCTGCTACCACAGTCCAAGGAGGCCTGGCTACTGCTCATGCTGTTTGTAGACCTTGGCTCTGTCCAAATGTTGTTGGTTTTACTGGCATGTGGAATGCAGTGGTTTGGGGATCAGGGAGGCTTATATCCACATTTCAAAGAAAGGCCTTGGAGGCCAAGAAAGGAGCCCCTGAGAGTATAGTGTATGAAGATGAGGAATGAAGCTAAAAGTGTAATGAAGACCTCAGGAATTCATAGATATTAGGGTCTGCTGAGGAAAGCTGTAGCACATGAGTCAAATCATCCATGGCACTCATAATTCTCCTGTCTCAGTCTTCCAGACTCCTGGTGTTAATGGGGAGTTATATTCCAAATAAACGTTACTGGGTTCTGGATTGCTTGCCCCTCCCTTCTAGAGTTGGATTCCAGGTTCTTCCTGCCTTGAACAAAGAATTGAACAAAATGAGCAAAAAGAAGTTGTAAAGTTTATTTGAAAGGCCAAATGGAGATTGGGAGAGAAATTGGCTCCACAGAGCAAGGTTGGACCAAACAAACAAACAAACAAACAAAAAAAGCAAATAAAAAGAAAATGAAAATAAAAATACATACTACTTCTGAGAGATGTGGTAAGGGCTATCATGAAAAGATATGATAGCACCAGCTCCTCATGGTTTCCTTTCTTTTATAATATCCAAATTTTGAAGAAACCCATGAGAACTTCTACATCCAGGTCCTGAGAGTCAGTGTTGGGATCTCGTGCCTCAGGCTGATGTCAGGTATGGGCCATACTTGTGAGAAATCACATTTATTTGGGATTTCATAATTAGCAGACCTACTCTCCCAACCAGTGTCAGCCACACCCCACTTTCCCACCTCACTGGGATTAATAGACATGTGCTGCTGTGCCTAATTTAGCCAAAACTTATATATTAGTATTAAGTAAAGTTCTTAGCTTACATTGTGGTTTACTCTTTGCATTGTATATTCCACAAATTATGGTAAGTATTGATGATATACGTGTCTACTGTTTCACTATCATACAGAGTAATTTTACTGCTTGTCTCAGTTACTTTTCTCTCATTGCTGAGACAAAATACCTGACACCCAAAGCTAAGGGAGGAAAGATTTACTTAGCTCACAGTTTGTAGAGGTTTCAGTCCACAAATGGCTGGCTCTAGGGCAGGATGACATGGCAGAGGGGCAGAAGGCAGTAGGTAAGCAAGAGACCTTAGCAGCTTCTTTCTGTGCCTTATGTCTTATCCAGGCTGCCAGGATTAGGGTGGTGCCAAACCAATCAGTGGATTGATTTAGTAATCACACACCCTTAATCTCAGCATCACACATTCTAGATACAGCCACCTCTGAAAAAGCTCCACTTATGACTGTGTGAGGCTTTTGGTGGGACATCTAGGCAGACCATAACAGTGTCCTAAATATTCTCTGCACCCCGTTTTTCACTCCTCTTTTCCTTCTCCTGAGTCACTGATACTTTTACTGTTTTCATAGTTTTGCTCTTTTCCAGAATGCCGTGTTTGGAACCACAGGGTGAGCAATCATTTCAGATTGGCTTACTTTACTCAGCAATATGCTTTTAAGGTAGCTCTGTGTCCTTTTGTGACTTCACAACTCAGTTCTTTTTATCACCGAATAAGATTGTAGGATTCAGATGTTCGTTATTTTGTTTATTCATTCAACTAATGAAAGACTTCTTGTTTTTTTTGAGTTTCAACAATTATAAATAAGATAATAAACATTCATGTACAAAGATTTTTGTGAATGCAAGTTTTCAAACCATTTGTGTAAATATCAAGCAACACAAATGCTGAATTGTAGTGAGTGTATTTTTTTTAAATTAACTAATTAATTAAAAAAAAATTTGGTGCTAGGGATCAAACTCAGGGCTTTGCATTTGCTAGGCAAGCACTCTATCACTGAGCTAAATCCCCAGCCCTGTAGTCAGAGTATGTTTAGTTGTAAGAAATGTACCAAACTGGTTCCAAAGTGGCTGTTACTTTTTTCATTTGCACCACCAAGGAGTAACCCTAACCCTAACCCTAACCCTAACCCTAACCCTAACCCTAACCCTAACCCTAACCCTAACCCTAACCCTAACCCTAACCCTAACCCTAACCCTAACCCTAACCCTAACCCTAACCCTAACCCTAACCCTAACCCTAACCCTAACAGTTTCTATAGCTCCATATTCTCACGCACATTCAGCATTTCAACTCCATTTCTTTCCTCTTCTCCACCGATCCCTTGTACTCATTAAGTGACATTTTTATTGCAGTCTAAATATTTGATTTTGCAATCCCTGCTTTTTATACCATATTTCACTAATGACCTTATAAATTCAATACACGGCATTTCTTTAAATTTGAGATTTGTATTTAAGGTATTTTTCTAAAAAGTAATGCATATTACTGCTAGCATGACAGTTGATAACTGAATAGCACTATCCACATAGGGAGATCCACTGCTTTCAGATTAAAATATTAAATAAATACATATAATATCATGAGTTGTCCACAGATCGGTCAATATTAGTGGAAAATGAAACACTTTCAAAAACAGTTGCTACTGCTACAAAAATCATATTCATTTAGTAGTCTATATTTAGTTTAGAACGTACAGAAAGCCAGATGAAATTTATTTAATCATAGATTGATGTTCTCAATAATTGTATATTTGACATACAGTCCAACGACTCCACAACTCACCGAAATAAAGACATTCAAAGATGGTAAAGATTACCCTTTCTGGAAAGCTGTGAGGAATTTTGTGATTTTCTTAGGAACGCCTATCTTTGATTTGTTTTTAATGTAAAATATTAGTTGAGACTGTCATTCCAAATCACAGGGGAATTCTCTTTATTGAAGAATTTTCCCCCTCAAACTGCATTTTTCAGTGTGCATTTATTACCTAGCAACCAAACCATAAAAAACTAACGTTAGATCTTAGATTGATAGGATTTTTTCATAGCTGTAGTATAAAATATTTTTTATGATGAAACCCACAGAAATTTCCTCCACAACAACAAAGGATTTAAGAATTATTGTACCAGCTTGCTCACTTCAGGAAAACACATTTTAGCTTTCAGGGATTCCTGATGGATATTCTTTGAAATGCTGAAAATACCATGCTGGTAAATGATACCCTACAGACTCAGATCATCTTTTCATCTGTAGAACTATCGGCCAACGTGGTATAGACCTTCCTGTGGCAGACTGGCTGCATCCCACTTGGCATCAAATGACAGCATCATTTCAGATGGCACCTGGTGGAGGTCTAGCAAAGGTGGCCAGTGAGTCCCTTACCCTGGGCAATGTTTTCCATTTGACTTTCCTTGCTTTGGGTATATGTGTAATCTTATGAAACATGTTTACATGCTTCTAAGAAAGAATACCAATCTGTAATCCATTTGATGAACTCAGAGTAGTTAATGTTAACCTTGAGAAGCAGTTTCCCCAAGAGTTAAGACTTCGCTTTCTAAAGCCATGCTTTCTAGGGTTCAATCAGTACAGTGCCTGACTTTTGATAGTTGACTACTCACTATTCAGGGTGTGCCTCAGTATTGACTCAGTACCCTGATTTTACAAATGAGGAGGATGATATCCTCTATCTCACAGGTTGTTTTGAGACTAAAATAAGGTAAAGCATGTAAAGCACATACACTGAGTAGTTAATATTCGACAACTATTATGAGACTATCTGTCGTTTGAAGGGTCAGATCCTCATCGGGGTTTTGATCCTGATCGGTCATCTTGGCATTTACCGTACTGACTTCCAGAACCATTTCCAAGAGTAATCCTGCAGTAATCCTGACGAGCTTTCTGCAGTCTTGACATCTTCGATCTGCCTTTCACTTTCGTTAGGAGACCTTTCAGTTGTGCAACTCAAATAATTAAAGCTTCCTAAAGAGAAGCCTTGAGACACCCTCTTTTCCATTTGGAAATGCCTCTGGGCCGCTATCTTGCTACAGTGCTAACTTTGCTATTGATGTTTGGGAGGGAAAATCCTTCTTTCTTATCAAAGTTGACTGCTTCATTTGTGCTCTTGATTTCATTCTCGCCTCTCTCCTCCGAGTTCACTAACTGCTTATTTTTCTTTTAGCAACTGCAAGGCCTGTTACAGTCTCCCAGCTCATTTGTCCAAGTGATTGCATGTTCCGCATTCTAGGAACAATACCACTCCATACCTGCGTAGATTGATTCATACGGTTTTTATTGGCATCATGTTTCACTCTCAAAAATGTCCTAGTTTGCACAAGTTAATTATACAGTCACTCTGTTGTACAAATAAAGCCCTTTCTTTGCCCCCAGAATAGTCCTATGTGAAGATACATATTTTTATTCTTAACACAAATACCCTAAATACCCAATCTGTTGTATTCCTACTTTCATTCTTCTCAGACTTTTAAATAACGTTTCTTCCTCTAATCCCTGACTGTAGACATCAAATTTATAGCAACCTTTCATTCCTTTCATCTCTTCTTTCTTTTTACTATCTTCATTGTTTTAATCACCCACCTCTCTGCCTGACAGAATCCACCATATTTCTCTGTTTCCAAACACCCTACTGAATTTTAGTCCTGCAATTTCAACTCTTTGCTATATATCTTGTCCTCTCCTTTGTGCCATTCCTGTTTTTGAAACCCAAACCAGGTTTTAATTTTTATTTATTTATGCATTTATTTTTGTGACAGGGTTTCACAATGTAGTTCAGACTGGCCTTGAACTCACTATGCAGCCTAGGCTGGCCTCAAATTCACAGTGATCCTCCTGCCTCAGCCTCCTGAGTGCTGGAACTCCAACTGTGCACCACTATGGCGAGCTTCAAGTGTTTAAATGTAGAATAATCAAGTAAGGATCCATCTTTTCTTCAGTGTCTTCTAACTCATGCTAACTTTACTCCCAGAATAATTTCTCTGGAACACTGAATTCACAGAAAATTAAAATTTCTGAAAACTGTTCTCAAATTCAAAGGCATTAAAAATATGGCCCAAATTGGTTTTTAAGCATTTCTTCATAAATCATATCTGGTAGTGTCACTGGACAGGATCTTAGGAGTTCCACCAAAGAGGAGGTGGGAACTAAAACTTGACCCACTGAGTAGATTCTTGACTCTTTTTATAGAAATAGAATTTTAAAGATCTGTAAGTGAAATGCATAGAAAGATTTTTTAGGTAGTATTGAAGAAGAGAGAACAGAGCGTGGGCCCTAAAGACAGAAGTGCAATATGGTCAGTGTTGAAGATATATTTGTGCTTTTGGAGGTAAAGAGACAGATTGTCTTAGTTTCTTATTGCTGAGACAAAATACCTGACACTCGGAAGCCGAAGGAGGAAAGGTTTATTTTAGCTCACAATTTGTAGAGGTTTCAGTCCATAGTTAGCACAACTCTACTGGTCAGTGTCCAGGGTGAGTTTCCTCATTATCCACCCAGTATGAGTCTTCCCATTATCCACCCCCGGAACCTTGCTACACCAGTCAGTGGACTAACCCATCACTACACACCTTTATTCTCATTATCACACCTATGATCCTGCACCTCCCAAAAGCTCCGCCTATGAGTGTATGAGGTTTTAGAGGGACATCTAGATATAAACCATAACACAGGTGATCTAAGGTGTTTTGCCTAATAACATTCTTTGAAACCTTTGAATATTTCTTCATTTTAAAGTCAGGTTGCTGCCCTTTACCCTACCAATGAAGTTAATCTGTGGACTTACAGGGATTTAGGTGGGATGAGCCTGGAAGGGGAAAAAAGTGTCTAGCGAACAAAAACAAGCCTGGGAAATGTAGACACGGAGTGCAAATGCGGGTAACACTGGGCAGCTTTGTGTGCTGAAGTTGCAGTTTTGTTGCTGGGACGGAGACAACTATTTACAATGTCTGTGACCCCTCCCCTTTCCTCCCCTCTTCTTTCCTGCACCCCTGCTGCCCTGCCCCCAACCTGTCCCCCAAACCCGGGGCCCAGGGTTTATTTATTTATTTATATGATTGCAGGGTGTCGGGGCCTCTCTAGGCAACTTGCAGAGAGGCTTTGGATCACGGTGGGATGGGACAAGAGCCAGAGAGTCTTTGGGGACATGGAGGGGCCTGATTTTTATTCAGCTCCTCTAGTTCCTTTTTGGCTTCTTATCCCACTGCTGCCACCATCGCCTCCCAAATCTAGGACGGCAGTGGGGCAAGATGACCATCCACCTTGTAGAGATGATTTGAGTGGCTCAGCCCTGTCTGAGGTGGGTGTCTCTCACCTACTCACTTTGACCAGGTTGGAATGGGATGGGGAAGGCTTCCAGTGGCAAGTAGTGGGCAAGCGAGACCAGGAAGTGGCATCCAAAAATTGAGTAGGTCCTGGAGTACACCTGCCTTTCCTCTGTTCCCACTGGGTTAGCCCTCCTTGCAGTTGTCCGATCCTTGTGTTGGTAGCCCCACCTCTCCCATCCTACAACCCCTTCCCTGTCTCTTCACGTGGTAGCAGGTTAGTGTTTCAGTGTTCTTCACTCCAATCTGCTTGTTTGTTGTACAATGTGCTTCTTTTGAGGCCCCATTTTTGTAACTTGAGTGTGTCATTCATCTGAACAACAAACATCAAAAAATAAAAATTTAAAAACTGTAAAAAAAAATTAGAATTGAATTTGTCTGTTTTCTACCTATCTGTGTTGCTACTATCCCACTTCAAGAGGACACGATGCATAGCAATTGATCTCTACCACAGAACATTGTGGCTTTCTACTAGATACACAAATGAATGACAGTTTGTATTTATTTTGATTTTCTTGACAGTACTGATCTGAAGTATATATGTAAAGAAAGGAAATACAAACAGAAATGTAAAGATTAGAGAAATTGAATTTGGCATTGAGGGGAATATAAGTTGTCGTTGTTTAAAGAAATGCTTTATCCAGCCATTGTGATAAACACCTGTAATCATCTGCTACTTGGGAGGCTGAGGCAGGAGGAGTAATGGTTTTCAGACCTGCCTGGACAACTCACGTAGACAATATCTCAATATAAAACAAAAAGGCTTGGGGGTATGAGAGTGATAAAGCACTTGCCTGGCATGTAAGAGGCCCTGGGTTTAATTCTCATTCAGAAAGAAGGACAGAAAGAAAGAAAGAAAGAAAGAAAGAAAGAAAGAAAGAAAGAAAGAAAGAAAGAAAGAAAGAAAAAGAGAGAGAGAAAAAGGGGAGGAAGGGAGGGAGGAAATGAAGCAAAGAGAGATGAAGGAAATGGTTTATATGCTTGCGGTTAGAAATCAGGTTCTATTTTTTCAAAGTATGGTTTAAAATGTAGTTCTCAATGCTATGGCACTTTATTTACCTCTTCACTGAATGCTGCAAAATGAAAGCCATTTTAATATCAATCAGAGGCTACATATTTGAACTTTAATAGCCTATCTTAATACAAAACCATTAATCTTCCCAGTATTTTCGTAACCTCTAAACAGACTTATTCACAATGAAATATTTCAAAAATTACCAGTATGAGGCCTATATATTTTGTATTTAGGATCAACCACTCAAAATACAGCATTCATTTAATTACTTTTATTATTATCGTCATGGCTTGTAAGATTTGCTGGTTATCATTCAGAGCTTAAACCAGAATGAAACTTCTTTATAAAATATCTTCAAAATGGATTCTAAGAATATACTTTTAGAGATGTATATATATGATATATCCACATAGCCTGTCTCTGCTTCAATTGATCCTCCCTATAGATAGTAATAGTTTCAAGTAAGAAAATGTTATGTTCTTGGGTCAGGCCACATTGAAGAAAAAGGAAATTTTAAAACAAATCCAGGAAATAAATATAAAGATATACATAAATAAATACTAATATACACAGACACCTAAAATGTAGAATGATACTATAATGATGGTTAAATAATATTTGAAAGTAAAGCTTCAATATATTGCTCTACAATTTTTTTATTTAAAACTGTATCTATACGGGGTAAGAAAATAATCAAAAAAGCTTTTAAAAGAATAATGAAAGGGGGTTCTAGTAAATCAGATGAGTCAAGATTAGTCCTCTTTAAATTCAGGGTTGCATTTCTGGTGGGATTTATGAGGACCGAGTGGACTTGACCCCCTCAGCTCTGATGGCGTTTGTGGCAGGGAGTAGAAGATCCCCCAAAAGAATGGGGTGCCGCGTGTCTTACCGGGCAGAGGCTAGAGTATCAATGGCACATGCAGGCGAGATCCCACTGTGACTCGGGCTGAGGCTGACGGCGTCAGTGAACCTGCTGTCCATCCGTGTTTTCCAGGGAGGCAGTGCGGCTCGTAGCCTTGCGCCCAGACACTCCACCAGCGGGTACACAGCATCGGAAAACTTTCATGTGCCCACAACAAGATATGGGCACAGCTTTGGGACCTCATGTTTTAAAAAACAAAGCAAACAAACAAACAAAAAAACAAAAGCTCTACCTATATGCACCTGACTATATCTTTTGGGAGAAAAATTTCTATATGTCCCTTTCCAAATGGTGTAATTTTTTTTTTTTTTTTTTTTTTTTTTTTTTTTTGGTGCTGGGGATGGAACTCAGAGCCTTCCAAATGGTGTAATTTTATGGTTATTTTCCTATTTCAGAGATATAGACATTTTTTTCTTAAGCTAATTAAGATAGATTGACAGGCTTTGCTTGAAATTTAAAATAACATTTTTTCCCTTTGAATTGAGCAGGAGAGAGCAGCTATCATTCTAATGAAGCCAGCACATCTCTTAACAATCAGCAGCCCTGTACCATGTACACCTCCATTCCCAGAGTAGGGTTCCTCCACAGCACAGAGGTCAGATGCATCTCTGCAGACAGAAACCCCAAGAACTAGACTCATTTCCTCTGTCCCGGTGCTGGTGCAAGTGGGTGGCCTATCACTTGGGATTAAGCGGGATACTGTGTAGACGCGCTTGTCATCCACACACATTATGGAAAGCAGTCGTGTATTTTACAGCTACATAAAACAGTACATGGATTTCATGATGCAGAAAAGCAGTAGTTTATTCCTCATTTTCCATCATGTAAATTTTTACTGAATGGACTTTCATTCAGAGTCATCCTGCCTTTAAAACACAAATGAACAGTGCCATCTTTATTCACTGTCCTTTCGTTGTCAGAAGCAAATACCTGAGGTGAAAAGAGAGATGGAAATTTTTAGGGTAACTTTTATACGCAGCACGACAGCTAATCTTAAATGCTGCAAGAGGAAGCAGGAAGCCAGTTAGAGTTTGGAAATAAGTTCTGTATTCACTGAAAAATTAAGAAAGGAAAAAGTATTTGCTTTATAAACCAAGAAGTATGTATAGACAATGATATGATCAAAGTATGCTCATCCCATAAATCAAATGTCAAATTTATTAACTAAAAAGGTCCTATAACTTTATCATAAACTCTAATACTATTTTCAATTAATTCATTTCCATCATTAGAGTCATTAACAGTAATGTCAATGAATCTGATTTTCAGAAGTATGTTAGAATTACTCACTATATTTCCTAGTACAATGAAATCATCAGAATGCCTGTAAATTTTTTAAAAATGCACTTAAAAAGCCTGCTATCTTGCTAAAAGTGTTTGGTTATATTTGAAGGATACATATTATGTGTGTAAGTCTCACTTTTGCATACCAACATAGTACGTGATCAGTGTCAAATAGATTCAACAAAATATATGTACGTGTTTGCAGGATTCAGAAGACAGAAAAATTTCAATGCACCGGGGCGTCTGAAGCAACATCCTGAAGGGCTTCTGCTGAACACTGAAGAATAGGTACGTACGGGGAAAAATAGGAAAGATCCGTTCAAAGAGAAATACGTGCAGAGATTTAAGCTATAGTGGAGTTTCTCAACCCTGACATTATTAATAGTGATTGTTAATTATTATTAATACTAGTAAAACAATTTTTGTTGTGAGTGGCCATCCCGTGCACTGCAGAATGTTTAGCTCCCTTCTTGAGTTCTACCTACTAAATACCATTAGCAAACCCTGTAATGATAACTAGAAATTTCTCTAAACATTGCCAGTGTCTCTGTGGGGTGGAGAAGTGTCCTGGTTGATAATGTTTGAGCAATGGGAATACAGAGTTACATAAAGGAATATAGGATAAGAAAACTAATAGTTTTTTTTGTTTTTGTTTTTGTTGGTGCTGGGGATCGAACTCAGAGCCTTGAGCTTGCTAGGCTAACGGTCTACTGCTAAGCTAAATCCCCAACCCCTAAGAAAACCAATATTGACGAAGCAAGATGATAAAGTCACGGAACACCAAGAATATCAGACTAATAAACACAGGGAGAGTTCTGAGAGTTTCTAAGCAATGTACTAAGAGTGAACGTTTAGTTTTAAGAATCTAAAATTTGTACACATGTGCATAATAGCATATCATAGGGATAAAAAAACAGATAGCAATCAGCATATTGTAGGGATAATAGACTAGAGAGAATGAGCAGGCCAGCACAAATATCTCAATGTGGGAAAACAAAAATAAGAACAAAGGTGATATGATTGTGAAAAACAAAACAAAACAAAACAAAAACACTCAGGGTGGAAGAGGAGAAGAAATTATGATAAATGTTGCAAGGAACAAATAATAAATGGTATGTCCTAATCACCTCATAGAAATGGAAGAGCCTCATTACAAAATATCAATATCCCATAATACAGACATGTCTGGAAATATACCAATTGTATAGAAATTCTGATATCCCACAGATGTTTTCCATTTCTTTATGTATTTTATTTTGGGTAATTCACTGTGAAATTTAAAGCCCACAATAGACATTTGTAGGGAAAATTAAGTGTCAGGGATAGTCCTTATTTATAGTGAATCATTACTTGTTATTATAAAATGTTTCAAATAAATTTACTGTATTTTAATTCCTGGGATTAGGCATTATGAATTAGGCCTTGCAAAAGAAGGACATAAAATCTATGCACTTAATTTCAGGTTTCTGCTAGCAATTTTTAGAAGTAATCCCTGACGATTTATTCAGTATGTAAAACAATTTTACTGGGTGGGTTTTGGCTGCACTTAGAAGGAAATCAACACTAACAGTGTTCAAGAGAACTTCTGTGCCCCGCTTTCCTCTTTTATACTCATCTTAGTCTCTCTGCTTGTACTTCACTCAGTTTTATTTGGCTTCTTGGTTCTTTAGTTCTTCCTGCAGAGATCCATGATTACATATTCTTTCCTGCTGTTCTTGCATCAAGCTAGATGAATTAATCCATGGAGCAATATCATCTATGAACCAGTTACTCAAATATTTATGCACATACATTTTTGAGTATATATAATATTATTTCCTTCCCTCCCAGAAAGTCATTATCTTAATTACCAAATCCAAGAATATGCTTCTCAAGTTTGTTCCCTACCACTCTGTGTCTATCCTAGGCTTATTTAATCAGAGTCCAATCAAATTGAGGTGTTCAATACAGCGAAGAGTTTGAGAAGAGTGAAAATGCATAGAGTTGACTCTGTAAGAAAGATGGTACGATGTGAACCAGTGACCTTTTGGAGAAATGTGTGTTCAAATCTGGAACGTGTTCACATTGCAGACCCTGTTAAATACCATATAGCATTTAATTTAAAATAGGGAGGAAATATATCTCTTACAAGGCAGCTGTAAGAAGAAAATGAGATATTAAATAGAAAGAACAAGTTAGTATTAGATAAACTACTCTTGAATGATAAGTAATTTGTACTTAAGATTCCTTCTATTAACACATATTAAGAGGGTTCTGTGTGATATTTCCTTATGGGACATATCATTCAGTGATCAAATCCAACCTTCCTTTTCCCAACCCCCACCCTTCACAGTCTTTATAAGTCACCATATGCTTTCGGGTAAACTATTTTTAAATTCCACATGTGAGAGAGGACATGAGTACTTGTTTTTCTGTGACTGGTTTATTTCACTTCATATGATGTCCTCTGGTTCCCTTCATTGTACTGCAGATGAAAAGACTCCATTCATCTTGGTGGGTGAATAATATTCCATTGTGTATGTACACCATGTTTTCTTTCTGCATTCATCTGTTGGTTGGCACCTAGACTGAGTCTATACCCTAGCTATTGGGAATAATGTCACAATAAATATGGGAATCCAGCTATGTCTTTGATATGTTGATGTGTACTGGTTACTTTGGATATAGCCCCTCCAGTGGGATAGCTGAATTTTTCTTTTAAGGAACCTTAGTACTCTCGTCCATAATGGCTGTACTAATTTACCATCCAACTAACAGTATACAAATGTTCCTTTTTTTGCATATTCTTCCCAGCATTTTATTTATTTATTGTATGGGGGATTGAACTCAGGGCCTTTGCACTAAGCCCCATTATCAGCCTTGTTTATGTATTTTTTTGTTTCTGTAATTTTGAATCAGGCTCTCTCTAATTCACAGGCTGAAGTGGAACCTGTGATCCACCTGCCTTTGCATCCTAGAACACTGGGGTCGCAGGCATGAGCCATAACACTCGGTTTATTATGTTTTTTTCATAATGGTCATTCTAACTGGGGTAAGACGATTTCTCATTGTAGTTTTGTTTTATAGTTCCATGAGTACTAATGATATTGGCTGAACAGAGATTACACTAAACTCCCCTCCTTGCAGTGCTTGTGTACCTGCTAGAAATGTACAATTGTGGGTTGATAAGACCCAGTATCCATAGCTGCAACCGTAACTCCCATCATTGCTCAGCCTGGCGCTTGACAAGTAACTGCAAGTCCCAGTGCGTTCTCAAGCCTCGTCCCTGACTGGTAATCATAACTCCTTTTCTCTGGGCCCTCCCCGTCCCATATGGCCATGACCCTGTAAAAAAATCTCACAGCCTGTGCGAGAGTAGCCAGTCTGGTCTTCAGGATCCAAGCGGTCCTGCTCAGGTTTGTTCTGAAATAAACCTGTCCTATGAGCTCATACTTCTGTTTCTTTTCTTTCTTAACAGTTTCTGCTATTGTTTTTCTTTTTTTGGTTATTCTCTACATTTATTTCATTGAATACATTTTCTATGCCATTTTTTTCCCTTTCACCTTCAGATATTCCCAAAATGTAGATGATTGTTCTTTTAATCATTTACAAAATATCTTGAATTCTATTTGTAATATATACGTATGTATGTGTACATATGTATATACGTATATAGATCTGTATTTCTGTAAGATCTGTTGCTATGTGCTTGTGTGTCATTTTACCTGGTTTATTTCATATTTCATGTGCTTCTACAATTGAGATGTTTGCATCTGCTTCACATATGTCTCTACCACTTTTATAGGGTAGCCTTTTTAGTAAAAAGCATTACCCTGAAATTTTATTTTAGGCTATCAGTTGGTTATGCAATTTTGGCTTTATTTCTAGCTGGACACCATACTGTGGTCTCCCTGTACCTGACATCATGTACATGAGATACACGATTGTGTACATGAGATCATAGTTTGCACTTTCTGTAAGTAGGACATATGAATCAAGTACCAATGCAGATTTTATCAAATGTAAGATAATGTTTTTCATTCTATTATTCTTATAGCTCATTAAATGCTAAACAATCTACCAGTTGTTATTGCAAGAATCCATGTATGAGAAATCAAATGTTGCTCTTTATATAAAAATACACTAAAATTTCCCATACAGGAATAATTTAAAAATGACTAGTAATATATTATCCTATTCTGAAAAAAAAAGTTCATCAGGCCATTTGCTTTCTTATTTCAAAAATATGGAGAATGATGACTTTAAATAGGGACTTTTTTCATTTTATAAGATGTATATTACTCCAGCTCATCCTTGACAATATTATGATTAGCCAAAAATTTAGAGAGGAATGTCATCTAGCAGCTCACACATAAACATGTCATATAAACATGGACTAAACTTACACTTTTGGATTCAAGCAAATTTATTCAGAGGTATTTCTTTCTTTCTATGGCTGCAAATAATACCTAGGTCCTATTTTGAGAACACTATTTTGTTCTTTTAACTTCTTATAGAATAAGACTAGACATTTGCACATTTTCATAAGTTCTTTTCATACAGCTGAAATTTAATAAAAGGCTTGAATCTATCCACATTTGAAGATACTCATCACTTATAATTGTAATGAAGAAATTCCTCTTAAATTTGTTCTGTCTCTCCATCCATTCATCCATCCATCTATCCATCATCCATCCACCATCCAACCAGCATTTACTGTCTACTACATATCAGGCACTTTTCCTGGCATTTGAAATATATCAGACAACTTAATAAAGATCTCTGCTCTGAGGGCATTTACAGTCTAGCTAATATGAGATAAACACTAGAAAATAACTGCAAAAATAAGAAACGATAAAATGTATAGAAGATGATAAATTCTATAGAAAAAATAAAAGAGGAGTAGAGCAAGTATGTTTACAATTATGGCAATATAGTGAGAGAACAGATGAAATATTATACAGTCTTGAGGGAGGGGATTAGGGCAGGAGCAAACCAGACAACCAACTGGGACAAATGTGTCAAAGGTTATAAAACCCGTGGCTAGCCGATTGAACCAGATGTTGCCTAAAAGTGAGTGAGCATGTGCAGAACACAAGACCCAAAATGACCTCAGGCTTACAGCTGAGCAATGTGAACCAATCAGAAAAGTGGTTTTCTTTAGTCCATCACTTGAGTCTTGCGTTGTTCACAGGACCAGTCAGAAGATGCTGTTTCCTTCATTTGCATGTGGGCACGACCAGTCAAAAGACACTGTTCCTGGTACTTCATTTGCTTCTGGCAGTAAACCAATAGAATTTTTCGATGGACAGGTTATACTTGGCGTGACATCAGGTGATTTTTGATAGAACAAAGGTCTTAATTCTTTATTTGCATGACGGAAAAGCCAAATTTGGAATTTTGGAATGAAAGACTCCTTTTCCTTCTCCTTGGGGCCACTGTCGGCCTTTTTACTAGCCCACTCTCATTCTGCGGAGCATTTATTTTCCACCTTCAATAAATGTACAACCTTGCTGCCTTTTCTGTGTATCTTGTCCACTTTTTTGTTCAGAACACTCAGGACCTGGAAAGAAGCCCATAGGTCCCATCTGGTGAAGTATAGTAAAGTTGAGTCTCGCTGAGAAAGGAAGATTTTTAGCAAAGACTTTAAAGAGATATAAACCAAATACTTATTTGATGTGAAAATATTCTGGGTCCAGAGGAGAGCTTAGTTCTGAAGGTGGTAGTTTACTTGGTGTGTTTGAGGAAGCGCTTCAGGGCCAGTGGAGAGATAAGGAAGGGAAAGTAATAGAAATCAGAGAAGCCATGGGACTGAAGGTCATTTAAAGACTTAGAGGATCCACAAAACGTGGACTTTGGATTTCTACTATGAGTAAATGAGCAGACACCGTAGTTTTTAGCGAGAAGGTACATGTGCTTCCTCACATTTTAAAAGGATTTCTTTTGCTTTTCTGTTAATAGATTTCTGAAGTTGCAAATATAGACCTCTGAAAACAAATAAAAGAGAGATCGAGCTATCTATCTGTATTTGTTACCTTTCTAGAGCCAATAGGTTGCAAGAGAGCAGATTTAATACAGGACACTTACAAGTTTCAACATTCACCCGTAAGCCAAATGCAAGAAGAGTGCTGAATGTCCATCTATGCCTGGAGACCCCAAAAGTCCAATCACGGGCTGGGAGCCCACAGCTCTGTCCCATGTACATCTGTTGTCTACAGATGATGGCTGAAGAAATCTTTACTGGAACCAGGATATGATACTCTCAGCAGAGATGAAGACCAGAGTTCCCCAAAGTGAACAGAAGCCATCCCCAAAGACAGCAAGGCCCCAAGCTCCTTCTGTGATGAGAACAGCTGAGTCCACTTCAGGAGAACCAGCCACAGCAGAGCTTCTCCTGGGAAACAGATGGCTGCTATCTTCTGTTCCTGTTCTCCTTTGTGTTGTGTCAGGAGTAATCCTCAGGTGGATCCTCTATTCCCAGAACTGCACCAACTCAGTCCAGCTGGGCGTTCTTGCTCAAATTGACCACAATAAGAAGTCCACGACACTATCTAGCTATTTATCTGTCTGTCTGTCTATCATCTATCTATCTATCTATCTCTATCATGATGTGGTTCCACAAAGGCAAAAAGAGGCAGCAGGTTGATGGACTGGTTGAATTTTGTTGAATTTCAATGGTGAAAATAAAAGAACTAGATTCTGAGAGTCAAAAAAATGATCCCCAAACCATTGGTCTGATTATGTAAAATTATATAGTTATAATGTCTGGATGACAGAGGCTGCGGGAGAAATAGATTTTGGAGTGAAAGAGCAAAATCTGTAGCTTGCTTTTGAATTGAGATTGCAGTATGTACCTGAGTAAAATTGTGGAATAAGCAGCTATGTAGATACACACATCTGGAGATCATGAGAATGTTTAGGACTAAGAATATGAATTTAAGAATTAATACAAAAGATTGTATACACATCTACAAAACTAGATGAGATCAAGTGCATGAGTACAGATAAAACCATAGAACTGGGCATGATGGTCCACTCCTATTATCCCAACTTTATGAGGCTGAGTCAGGAGGATCATAAATTTGAGTCAGCCTGGACAAATTAGAAACACTAAAACTAAGACTAAAGACAAGACAAGACTATAGATTATAGACCTAGGTTAGTGATGTCATCCATATGCCTTTGCTATGTGCCCTGCTTCCCAATTGGATCTATGTTATCTAAGTGGCTATACTTTAATCTTATTGGTTGATTACAGTTTGACTCACATTGTATATACCTCACGGTTTTGCCCTACAAAACGTTCTGGGAGAGATAACCTTGGCAGCAACCCACCTGAGACCCTTCCTGTCTCTCAGGATCTGTTCCTGTTCCCCATTCCTATTCTGCAATAAAGTTTTCCTACTCTCAGCCTCCTTTGTCCTTTGGGATTCATTCTTCAAATTCAGGGGACAC
Organism: Hystrix cristata; assembly: GCA_004026905.1. Taxonomy (NCBI): domain Eukaryota; kingdom Metazoa; phylum Chordata; class Mammalia; order Rodentia; family Hystricidae; genus Hystrix; species Hystrix cristata. The sequence goes on along the minus strand of PVJO010017701.1, from coordinate 11,532 downwards.
AAATTTGGAACTCATTCCTGTAATAACAAATCCCCTCTTGCAAAAGCAGCTGTAATCCATTCATGGCCCAATCCTCTCTATACTAACACTACAATTTTGGAATTAAGTTTCTAATAGGTGCTTTTCGTAGACCACCTTCAAACCACAGCAGTGTGATATTTCACACCATTCTCCAGGCTATCACAAATAGAAAAAAATATGAAATAATAAGAAGGGTCAGATTATTTATTTGTTTTGACTCAAGTGTGCCCTAATCTTTGTCATTACAGATATAGATTTGTTATTTTTAATATTTCTTCTACATTACTTAATATGTTCAAATCATGGTTTTATCAATCATATCTAAACTCATTCAGCTATGCTCTGTTGTATCCAAATAGATAAAACTAAAGTAAACATTCTTGTTCAAATATCCTGTATATATGACTATTTTATTTTCTATTGGATAGTTTCTTATCACTAGAATTAATAGTCAAAAACTGTTTATTTGGAAATTCACTGAACCTTGCTGTACTCCCACTTGCAATTAAGAAACGTATTTATTTACTACTGTTGGATGATATTAATTTTGTTCTGTTTTGGTGTTTTCTAATGAAAGACACATTAATTTACATTTCCCTTGATAGCAATAAGGACAATCACCATATAATAAGTTAACAGCCTTTTGGTTTTACTTCTCAAGAATTACCTATTCCTTTCTTTGCCCTTTAAATTATTTTTGCATTATCAAAGAAATTAGCTCTTACATAATGTATTTCTACTATTCCTTTTATCTCCTGTTGTTGCATTTCTTTGGCCACCCAAGAACTGTATGATTCTGCTTCCTCTTTTTCCTTAATTAATCTTTGCCAAGATTGATCTGCTGTATTAGCTGTTGCAAGAAAGAGCTTTTTCTTTAATGCAGTAATTGTTTGGTTGTCACAACAGGACAGTACTATACTTGGCAGTAAAACAGACATAGTTAGGAAGTAATGTTTCCTTAATGGCAAAAGAAATGGAAACTTAGGAAGATAATTTCTTAAACAGGAGACTGCACAGCATGTTCATATGTAGATGTACACACTTGCCAGTTTTGTTTTTTTTTAAGTTTCCCCGTAGAGACAGACAACTGCTCGAAAGGGAGGAAGTATCCTTGGAGAAATGGTCCGTTCTCCACCCTGAGGGAAAGTTTTAAATCTTGCTGGCTCTGTGACCCTCAACTGAGCGCGACAAACTCTTCTGGACACGGACGATTGTCACCTGTCTTCCTGAGGAGAGGCGTAACTTAGATGTTCACACATTTCTGAGCTGTGGCTATACAGATGGACCAAACATTTCTGTTTTCCTAGTCTCGTTATTGTTTATTTTGTTTTAACATTTTTCCTTTTCAACCAGGAGTTTTGGTTTTATTCTCCTTTCCCACTAGGAAAGGTGTTTATTCCAAAGTGTTAAATATGTTTGTAGTAATGATAACTTTCCCCATATGTGTTTGTATATTTTTTCAATTAATGAACAAAACATTCCTACAGGCGTACTGTGCTTTCTACTTAGTGTGTTTTTCAGCTAGGTGTGCAATTAAATTCTTGTCGATGAAACGTGGGTGAAAGTAATACCATAATCGTCACACCATTTATTTAAAAGAAACGTGCTTACACTTTGCTTCAGCTCTTCTGACTCATCCACAGGAAGAAATGTGTGTGGGGCGGTGGGCAGCCAGCTAAAGAGATGACGATGGTGGTGCAAGCATTCAGTGTCCATAACAGGACAGCAGAGCATGGATATGGAAGTTTTGGTGGCTAGAACAGAATCCTTTTAAGTCCTGTATTATTTCCCTATCTCTTCACAGTAAAATGAATAAAAAATTTAACAACAAAGAAAACCTGTCATCATGTTTTGACTACTATATTTTGGAAGTTTTTTCAAAACAACAAGCTAGCTGGTGTTGGCAAATTTTCTCTGTAAATGTCCAGAAAGGAGACACGTTCATGCATGTAGATGCTATTGTCTCTAGTGAAACTACATGATTCTCCCTCATATCTGTGTCCTAAAAACTTTATTAAAAAGTGACTAGTCATATTTGGTCTATTGGCATAGTTTGCTATTTTCTGATGCAGCCTGTAGTATAACTAATACAGTGATCTTGGCTCTACACACAGACACACACGTGCACACATGTACGCACACACATTTCTAAAACAGATTATTATGTGTATGTGTATTTTAGTTATATAAACTATATTATGTCAAAGATCTTTAATTTTTTTGTTTCGTGTTTAAGATAAATATTTTGTAACTCATATATGCTGTTGATTACTTCTGATTGCTTCTTGGATATCAACTATAATAACCAATTAAGATATACTAACATATTGAGTCTTCTGATATACAAAAATAGTGTAACTCTCCATTTGTTTTTGTCTTCTTCAGTTTCCCTTGGAAAGGTTTCCTATTTTCTGGAAAGTGAAATTTGTACATATGTGGTTATATTTATGCCTAAGTGACTAGTAGTATTGACACTATTGTAGCTAATATTTGAAAGTTCAATTTATAATGAAGGTTAGTTATAGAAATTCACATTAATTTATAAGTAAACCATTTATAATGAACATTAATAATTTTCTGATTTTCTGTAGCTGCTTTAGTATTAGTATAAAGTATCTTAGTATAAAGATAATTATGTCAACAGAAAAACTGTAATTTTACTTTATCTTTTCAAATCCACATACCTTTCTTTCTTACTTCACATTCAGAGATCTTTTTTATAAAACATATGAAATAAGTGGTAAGCATGGATATTCTTTTTTGTCCTTGATCAAAGTGGGAAAGTATTTATTCTTTCACCGTTAATTATGGCATTAGCTCAAAGTGCTTTTGAAGATGACATTTATCAGAATGAGGAAATTCCCTTCAATTCTAACTTGCTGAGTGTGTATTATAAATTACTATTAAATTCTGTCAAGTGCTTTTTATGTGACTATTGTGATAAGCATGTAATGTTTATTCTTTGTTCTGTTAATGTGATAAATTAAAGCAATTTTTCCACTTTTATTGAGATATAAATCTTAAAAATGAAACTAGCCATTTTTAAGTCTAAAAGTTGGTGATTTCTACTATATTTCAAAAGCTGTGCAACTATCATGCCTATCACACTCCAGGGCATTTTAGTCATCCAAGTATGTTCTCAAGGCGCATCCATTTACCTACAAATGTATCTAGTTTATCCCTTTTTATGGCAGAGTAGTACTCCATTGTGCAGAAAAACCACATCTTTTCTAGCCATTCATCAGTTGTTGGGCATTTAGGTTGTTTCCAAGACTTAGCTATTACAAATTGTGTTGCTATAAACATGGTTGTGCATATATCACTGTGATATGATGATTAATTTTTCTAGGAAGATACCAAGCAGAGGAATAGCTGGGTCAAAAGGAATCTCTAGTTGTAGTTTGACATTTCCTTTTTATGGATTTATTTTCTCCTCCTTTTCTCTCTGTAGCACCTGGATTTTATTTCACAAATGTATTACCTTCTCATCTCTTTCAGGAATGAATGACCACACTTTACAAATTTTTAGTTTTTTGAAGAGGTGAATGAAGGGCATTTATCTGGCTGTTCAGAGTAAGGAATGTCTCTTCAGCTTCTAAAATTATGTGTCTATTCTTTACAGTTATTGTCCTTTTATAATTATGACTTTAAAAACACCTTCACTCTTATTTCAGCAGGATTTTAGAAGAAACTGATGTTAATGTGTGTGTTCAGTGCAAAGTCTTATCCAGAATTCTCATAGTTTTAATAATTGTATTACCTTTGATTTCTCTAGCTGTAAAATTGGGTAATAACAGGAGCTACTTCCCAGGATTGTTTTGATGAATGAATAAATATTTGCCTAGCTCTTGAGCCAGATATGTCCTATTACATAAATGTTTCAATTATTGTTACAAATTAGTGATTTCCTAAAATATACACATATATATGTATGTATGTGTATATGTCTCTCTGTATATTCTTCAGATATAGCACACTTTCTAACATATAAATATATTCTTTAAATTTCAGGCTAAGCACAAGTTTAGTATCTATCTACATATTAATGTAGGCAGCTTCCTGTAAATACTTGCTTTCATGGTAGGCTTTTAGCTATTCAAGGACAAGAGTTTGTTCTTGTTTCTATATTACCTGGTATAGCAAGCTTCCAGGAAGTAATTTCAGGGTCTATCACTCCATACTTCTCAGTTGCTATGGAGAACTATGTCTAAGTCTACTCCACCATTCTAGGAAGGGTAGATTAGGTTGCCCTAACAACAACTGTGAATTTCATTGGTTAGTCTTTCATTTAACATGTCTGTGTTGGGCTGGCTGTGGTTCTGTTTTTTGTACCAATTTACTTTGGGCCTAGGCAAATGGTGCAGCTTCTATCCAGAGCTATTGATCGCGAGGTATAAAAGAGATCATACCAAAGTCCTTGCTGTCTTTTCAGCTTCTCTCTCTCTCTCCTTTCAGAATAAAGACATATTTCCACTAACACCTTTAGTCCAAGGGCAGTCATATGGGCATTCTTGATATAGGTGGGAAGATTTGCAAAATCTTCCTACCGGGGGAAGCAGAAAAGAAGCAGAAAAGAATTGGAATGAGAATTCAGTCCTCCATTTCCACAAAACCTTGCACTTGATAATCCCTTTCTAGAAGTTAAATATCCGTTGTAATACCTTTATCTATAATAACTTGCATTATACACAATGCATTCTAGGGTGGAGGTATATAATTTTGTCTTAAATATATCTTTTTGAAATTTCAAGTGGAAGTGCTAATTTGATAGCAAACTAAAATTCCTACAGACAAAGTACTGTCATCAGGTGGCTTGCATCTAAAAGTGGCTCACCAAATAAACACTATCAGATTTGGGGTTGCATGCTTCTCCCTCTGGAGCTAGAGTCCATTTTCTTCTCATCTTGAAAAAAGAGTTGAATGAAATGAGCAAAAAGTACTGGTAAAGTTTATTCAAGAAAGCAAAAGTGAAGAGTGGGAGTGAAACTGACTCTACAGAGTGACCTGGGACCGAGTAAATAGGAAAAGAAGGTAAGAGCGAAGATAAAAGCACACACTGCACTGGGGAAACAGTGTGGGCTATTATGAGTGCAAAGTCTTTATGATGGTGTGTCCCTTTATGCTGTCTAAATTTGAAGAAACCCACAAGAACACTTATATTTGGGCCCTGAAAGCCTGTGGTAGGACCCCACGCCTCAGGCTAATTCTCACGAGAAGCCCATGTACAAGGCTTTGAGAACAGTTCTGTGCATGTGTCCGGGTTACAGAATTAACAGGTCAGGCCTACTTCCCCGGCCAGTTTTGCCACGCCCTAATGTCCTATCTCAGTACTGCACTTTAGTCTATTCTTATTTAGAAGTCCATTTATTTCCTTTTCATGTTAGTTGTCTTCTTTAGGGCTTTCCTAACTCTTGTAATTTTCCAGAGTTATAGCACAAAAATTACATGAGTGCAAAGTCTTTAAAATACAAATACATATTATTTGCTCCAAAATAATACTTTCCATTAGCTTGATTTTAAATCTCTACAATTTACATTTTTCCCTAATTTTATTTGACTGCAGTAAGTAAACTTAACATGATGTTCACCCTCCTAAAATTCAAGTGTGCAGTACAATATAGTTGACTGTAAATTCGATGTTGCATAACAGATCCCTAGAATTTATTCATGTGATTCAATTGCAAGTTTAATCCCATTTTAGAACTTTTGATCAAGTAAGTTTTTCTCTTAGAAAAAACTTCTGGGTTCCTATGAGATACCACTAAGAAAAAAGTCCTGTAAAGCATGATGTTAGAAAGGAAATAGAAGCTGTCAAACTATGTGCCATGCATTTTTCTGTTGTGAGTTTTAGCCACTTGATTTTTCTCCTGTGCCTGAGTTATGCCTTTGTCCTTTGCATGATTATGTGAGGTGCTACTGCAGAGAGCTAAATTAGGTAGAGTTACCAAGGGACTGGGCCAAGATAGAGTCAGAACAGGGATGGGGCCAACCAGGCCTGTGGTCCAGGCTTGTGGTCCAGGGCTGAGTTGAGGCAACCTGGGCCCAGGATAGAGACACCATGGTGAGGCCCGCCAGCCTCCCCAGAGATAAGGGACAGACAAAACTGTGCTGTATCTAGCACCATCCAGTCCAGGGAGCCTGAACAATGTAACAAACACACAGAAACAATATAACAAATGTGTAGATAATTGTCCAGAACACTTTGACCTTCATTCCTACAACTTCTAGAAATGCTTTTGTTTCTGTACCTACTATGTACCCTTGCTACTTCTCTTGCTTTCCTATTAGGTCAGTATTAGTTAAGTGACTGCAGTTATAATCCTATAGGTTTATTACGGTTTGACCCAAGGTAATCTGTGATGTGATTCTGCTCTAGAAAAACTCCCCAAAGAGCCTCAGTGGTAACCCACACTCGGGAACCCTCCTGCCTCTCAGGAGCTTTATCTTTTTATTTTTTGCATTATCCATTTTTCTTCTGTTTAAAAAAAAAGAGAGAGATAGTATTCAAAAGAGAGGAGAACTAGATAGGGAAAAGGGGGATAAAGAAGAAGGTTAAAAGAAAAATAAGATGAAAGGGGAAAAAATTGGAAAAGTGTAACTACACTTGTTGCAAATAGGGAGGGGTGGGTGAATGGAAGGGAGGGGAGGGGAAGGGAGGAAGAGGGGGGAAAACCAAGATGTATCATGTACAGGTACAAAATAACCATGTTGATTATGATCATTATGTATACAATGTACCAATACATGTTCTTGACAAAAATAAAAAAAATATTGGTACACCTTTATAGTTGAACAGTTCATAACAGCTAAATCCTGGAAGCAGCCTGCATATTCATCAACAGACGATTGGATCAGGAGCTTTCTCTTAATAAAACTTTCCTACTCTTCACCTCCTTTGTCTTTGATTACGTTCTTCCGGTGTCACTAGAAGGAACACTGCTGAAGCAGGAGACTTGCTGGGAGTTCGAGGCCAGCCTGCACTACATACTGAGTTCAAGGACAGCCTGAACTACAAAGCGAGACCCTGTCTCAAAAACTATTGACAAATTATAATTGTGTACATTAGTGGAGTGCCACGTGATATCTTGGTGTACAATGTACAAAGTTAAAATATCAACATGTTCATCACTTTGCTTACTGGTGTTTTTGTGGCTCAATATTGGAAATTTACTCTTGGTTATTTTGCAATGTGATATGTGTGATTACTGAATAGTTACCACCATCTAGCTCAGGGCAGTACAGCTCAAAGCTTATTCCTTTTATCTGAAACTTTGTAGCCTTTGACCAGCAACTTTTCTTTGCATCCCTTACTTTCCTTCCTCTTGCCTTTAACCTTCAGGAACGTTCATTCTAGTTTATTTTAATTTAAAGATAAAAGTTTACATATTCATATAGTAGGGTATGACAATTTGTTACATATATATGTAATGATCAAATCAGGATAATTTTAATTCAGATGTTTATCATTACTTTTATTTGGGAATCTGAATTCTAATTTTTTTGTTTATTTCTGTACTGGAGATTGAACCTAAGGCCCTTCTACTGAACCACATCCCTTGCCCCTTTTTAAAAAAAAAAATTTTTTTTTTTTGAATTTTGAGACAGAGTCTTGCTAAGTTGCTAAGTTGCTCAAGGGGGGACTCTAATTATGAACCTCCTGCCTCAGCCTCCCAGAATGCTGAGACTGTAGGCATGTGTCTCAATGTTTGGCTTCTTTCCTAATTTGCCATAAAGTATATAATCCATTGTTGTGAAATACAGTCACATTGTGTGCTGTTGAACATTGGTACATTTCTCCCATGTAACTGTATTTTGGTGCCTGTTACCGACCTCTGTATACCCTCCTTCACGCTACCCTTCCCAGCCTCTAGTGACTACTATTCTGCTCTGTACTTCCATGAAATTGACTTTTATAGCTTCCTAATAAGATTGAGAAAGTGCTTCTCTTGTTTTGTACCTCGCTTGTTTTACTTAACATAATGACTTCCGTTCCCACTCAAATTGCTGTGAATAACTGTATTCTATCTTTTTGTGGGTGAATAATATTCCTTGTATAGGAGCACCTCATTTATTTATTTACTCATCTTTAAATGGAATACCTTGGTTAATTCCATATCTTGAATGTTGTGAATAGATTTGCAATAAAACTGGGAGATCAGGTCTCTCTTTGATACACTAATTTCGTTGTATATATCTGCACTAGTGGGATAGCTAGATCATATGGTAGTTACAAATTTTAGTTTTTGAGGAAGTTTTACATTAATTTATACATCCCACAATTACATTTTCATTCTCACTAATAGAGTACTAGATAGCTTCTTTGTCCTTACCCTCATTAGCATTTGCTATTTTCGTCATTTTGATAACAGACATTTTGACTGGCACGAGATGTTATTTCATTCTGGCTTCAGCTGGTTTTCATTTTCTTGGCGATTAGTAAAGTTGAGCATTTTTAAAAATGTGTCTGCTGGCCATTTGTATGTCTTTCTTTGAGAAATGTCTATTTGGCTCATTTTGCAGATTTTTAAACCAACTTGGGTGCTTGCCTTGTCACTACGGGGGTTTTTCCTGTGATATGTAGAAGTTTCTGGTCTGATATAGTCACGTTGGTCTATTTTTATTTTTATTGCCTGTCTTTTTGGAGTCTTATACACAATTGCTTATGTTGGTGTCTTGAAATGCTTCCGAAATATTTTGTTCTAGTTGTTTCATAGTTTCTAGTTTCACATTTAGGTATTTGATCCACTTTGAGGTGATTTTCTATGTGAGGAGGGATAGGGGTTAGTCTTATTCTTCTGCAGACAGATATCCAGTTTTCCCACAGAATTTATTAAAGACGCTGCCCTTTCCCAGTGTTTGTCTTCAGCACCTCTGCAGAGCATCAGGTAGTGGCGGACGTGAGGATGTGTTAGAGTTTCTCTTCTGTGTGATCGACTAGTATGTCAGCTTCCAGGTCATACTGTGCTGTTTTCATTACTACAACTTTGAAAAAATACTTTAGAAGAATGTATTGTGATGCTGTTTGGTTTGATCTCTTGTCTCAAGATTGTTTTGGCCCTTTGGATGTTTTTATAGATCCATTGAGTTTTAGGATTTTTTTTTTCTAGTTCTGTGAATAGGATAATTGACATTTAAATGAGAACAGCATTGGATACACCCACAGAAAGAAGCATGACCACAAAGGTAACATGGCACCAGCAAAGGCACACACCTTTCAAGTAACAGACTCCAAAGGAAAGAAAATTGGTGAATTTTTTTGTTTTGTTTTGTTTGGGGCGGTGCTGGGGATCAAACTCAGGGCCTCACACTTGCTAGGCAAGCACTCTAACCTCTGAGCTAAATCTCCAACCCCAACTGGTAAATTTTTTGAAAAAGAAATAAAAGGCTGGGGATTTAGCGCAGTGGTTAGAGTGCCTGTCTAGCAAGTGTGAGGCCCTGAGTTTGATCCCCAGCACAAAAAAAAAAAAAAAAAGAAAAGGAAAAGAAAAAGAAATAAAAATATTTATTTACAAGAGAATAAAGATGAACAATTAATAAAATTAGGAAAACAATTCACAATCTACTTTTTTACTTTTCTATCTACATTTTTATGTGAATATTTGGTTTTGAATTCTTATTTTTTTATTTTGAAAAGAGTCGTAGATAGATGAACATTTATTTCAAAATAGCAGCTATCAGTTAATGAATATATCTGATTAAATTCTCTTTCAGCAACAACAAAGTAAGGTTTTAAAAATGGAATTTGCTTTCTTAAAATCTAAGTTGATACCTTAAAAACTCAATAAAAGTTATTTAAGATGAAGAACTTTAGATTTGGATAAGATGATGCAAAAGGTTAGGAGCATCATTTACTCAAATTACTTCAGAGATTTCTAAACATTCCTCTGCCACTTTCATTACAGTAAAAATTAAAGTTGATATTTTATGTGCATTGTTATAAAAACAAAACAAAAAGGTAGAATTCTTATTCAATGAACTCATCTAGAAAAAAAGACTTCGAGTCTACATAAGGACTATTAAATGAATAAGCATTTAGGTGTTTTGAAGTTTACATGAAATGCTTGAGTTTATGCAATTATCATTGTTTATGATTCTTTTGTTTTACTCAACTGTTTTACTTAGGCAATAAACTACTTACAGATGAGTACTGTCAAGTATTTTATAGCATTAGCTTGACATATTCTCAGAAAAGGCGTGTAATTTGTTTTGTGTCTTTTCAATTTCTTTTCTACATATCAATACCAATCAAAACATGTAGCTTATAAATTGGAATAGTGAAAAGAAAATGACTTGATCGAACATGAACTTAGATATAGTCAAGACATGTTTTGCTAAATGTTCAAGGCATATGCTCCTCAGTTTAAAAAAAATTAGATGAGTAAGACTAAAAGTTGATAAAACTATATTTCAATTTCTTTGTTTTGATTTTATAAAATCTTTACCATGATAAAAATAACTTATGTGAACAAAAATTCTACGTACAATTTAAAAAGTATGTTAATATTTAAGTACTAGTGTATGTAAAATATATTCGCTTGTATGAAAAAGACTCATCTCAGTAACGAACCCACTCAAATCCCTAATGATATAAAGGTAAAAAATTTAAGGTGGGTCAGTTCTGTAAGGGTTGGCTTATCATAAGATAGGAGCATGCTGCTCCCATGTTAATATACAGATCTCTAGAATATGTGTTAACACATGGAAGTTTTTTAAATAAATTTTTTGCTTTAGAAATATTTTATACTTATAAACATTTGGAATATACTGCAGAGTTCCCCTATACTTCAATATATTATTAATTTCTTACATTATTGTGGTATGTTTGTCACCTTTAATGTAATCATTTTGATGTACTAGTGAAGTCCATACTTCATTCCTGGTGGCCTAATGCCATTTTTTTCTATTCTAGAATCCCATCCAGAATACATTTTTTTTTAAGTTTTTGTATCTCTTTGACTCATGCTAGTTTTTCAGACAGTTCTTGTTTTTGACGCTTTTGATCATTTTGAGGAGCACTGGGCAGGTGCGTTTTTCGAATGTTTTCAATTGAGTTTGGTTTGATATTTCTCCTGATTATAGTGGGGTTATCTGTTTCTGTGAGGAAGAGCATAGAGCTCAGATACTGTTTTCAGCATACAAGATCAAGCGTATTTACTGTCAATCTGACTTAGTCATGGCTAATGCCAACGCGTATTGAGCCTACAGGTAGTTTGTCTTGTCTCTCTACTGTAATATTACAATACACATTTCCCCTTTTGTGTTTTGTAGTCTTTGTTTTTTTCTTTTTCTTTTTTTTTTACCAAGAACATGTATCGGTACATTGTATACATAATGATCATAATCAACATGGTTATTTTGTACCTGTACATGATACACCTTGGTTTTCCCCCCTCTTCCCCCCTTCCCCTCCCCTCCCTTCCATTCACCCACCTCTCCCTATTTGCAACAAGTGTAGTTACACTTTTCCATTTTTTCCCCTTTCATCTTACTTTTCTTTTAACCTTCTTCTTT
>PVJO010017700.1:0-38586 GCA_004026905.1 Hystrix cristata | reverse complement strand
TCATATCAGAGAAACAATTCGATGTGTGCTCATGAGTGTCCAATTTATTTCACTTAAGAGTATGTTCTCAAGAAACATCCATTTATATATGAATGACTCTAGTTTATCCTTTTTTATGGCAGTGTAGTACTCCATAGTGTAGAAAAACCACATTTTCTTTAGCCATTCGTTGGTTGTTGGACATTTAGGTTGTTTCCAAAACTTTTAGTTTTGTACTTTTGTATTCTTTTTATAAAGGAAGATCTTGTCCATGAGTGGTCCATCTCGCTCTTTACACATTTAAATCTGATTTCTATCTTCTTCTTATATTCTTTTTTATTGAGTTTAATTGAGAAATGAAATCATGTATCTTTAAAGTATACAACATCATGTTTTGAGTTACTCTTCATATATTCTTCTCTGGTAGTGGTTTAACTTTTATGAACATTGAAATGACATTTAATGGGGGGGAAAAGATTTAAAGTCCCTCCTTGGTGTGCGTATTTAGGATGCATCTTAATGGAAGATAAACGCTTATCCTGTATTATCTAGTTGTTCAGTCTGTAGGTCTTCGCTGTTTTAAGACTGTTTCCGTCATTAACTAGCATCTCATTAGGCAAGCCTTCCTAATACTAAGCATCTCCTTGGGAATATACCTTCATTTTTCTATTATCTATAGAATTAAATTATAAGCTCAGCAGGGTAACAACTGCATTTAATTGATTTTTATCTGTTATATAACATATCTGTTGGTACTTAATGCATTTCTATACTCTCCCTTAGTATTCAAATTTTTCAATAAAATCGAGAATTTATATTACCACAAATATTTTTAAATGGCAATGTCTAAGGCCTCCTTAGCAGATGTAATTTCTTCTTTAGTAGGTTGAACTCTGAGCAGGAATCAGAGAATATTAGGAAAGGAAAACCCAGGAGCAATAGAAAAGTAGGTAGTGCAAATAAAAGATTCATAATAAGAGAAGTCTAACTTTGATCCTTAAATTCAATGGATGACCTTGGATAAGACCTTTGAGCTCTCTGGGACTTTGTAAAATTAAGTCAGTTAGATAATCCCAAATATTCAAGCATTCTGGTCTTTGGTTTTATAAAACAGAGAAAGGGAGACATTTACTTCATAACCAGTTCTAACGGAAGTCAACCTCAAATACTGTAAACAAACTCAAAATTTTGCTTATTCTATTCTCATTCTATTTCTCAGACTACATAGCTGTTTGTAATTCTTTTCTCACTTTTGTCCCTAGCATATACTTTTAATATAGATTTTCCTTTCTCAGTAAGGGTCAGTCTACCTAACATTTTTACTATGTCTTTCATTTTTTTCTTGTGTGCCATTTGTAACTCCTCCCTAACGGACTGTCCTTCCCCCCCTCTTGCTTTGTGATGGGATTTCAAAAATTAAGGGAAGTCATCATGATGGTGATGCTGGCATTTTCCTTTAAAATTCATTAAGGACAATGCCTTTCCAGTGTGACATAATTTAATTTCTATTTTCCTGCGTTTAAAAGTCTGTTTTTAAAGTACCACTTTCAGAATGATTATAAATATAGAAACAAAAATACTTACATTTTAAGTGACTGCTTGAAGGATGACAAACTCTAATTCCTACACAAAGATTATGTCCTCTCTTCAAATTTATATGCACTTTGTTTTCATATTCCCTGTCTCCTGATTGGTCTGTATTTTCTATCTTCACTTTCTAAATTTTATCTCCCTTGGGCTCTTTAACCCTAACTTCCAATCTTTAGTTTCTTCAGTCTTCCCTAAATTTTAGTATAATGCTACCACATATAGGTCCTCCTACCTGTGTCCCCAAGACTCCTTTCCATTACTGACAGGTAGAGCTAGCCCCAGGCAAAACTATGGTGAAAGAAATGTATCCATCCCAACCCTCTCATTCTACACTTAGAATTGTCCCTCCTCCCGTTGTCACCATCTTCTCTTGTCCCTCTGGTTGGTCATATTGGATTCAGCTAGGGTTTCTGTAATTCCCCTAATTCTGATTTTTCTCCTAACCACACTTCCTAGCATCAAAACTTATTTGGGGCCCTATTTTCTCAAGGCACACTTAAGATCTGAGTTACTTTATGTCCTTCATGTAATCCCCTGCTGAAAAAAAAGTACAGTTACTAGAGGCTTTTTTGGTATTTTAGCTACATAGGAATAATATATTTAACATATGTGTATACTTTAATGGGAAATTATCATGGAATCATTGACACATTTAATATGTCTGACTTGCATCGCCTCCAAATATGTCACCATATCCAGCAGAAACTGACTAAAATGGAGAAAAGTCTTGACGAATCAATGGATACCTATTACTTTACAGACAAGGAAGGAAGTTGTCATTAAAATGTCTAATAAAATTTCTCAATAAAAAAAATTATTTACCTGAAGTTTTTAGAAGGTCTTTAAAATAGTTTTAGGAAGTTGTAAGAACATACAACCTCATCATCAAATATATCAAAAAAACAGGTACACCAGTTTTCAGTTACTCTATGCACTTCTTTTTAACTATTGAATTTTCTTCACTACTAACTTCTTGTAAATTTCTTCCTCTTTCCCATAGCCCTCTTCTAGATTTCCTTTCACTGTCTCGCTGAATAAAGTGTGACACACACATTGCCCCCAATCCCTCAAGAATCCGTATGCCAAATGTTTTACCATTTATAAACATGCGAGCACATTTAAATCTAGGTTTGATATGGCAGACCTCATGCCCATTTCACACATGGAAAGACCAATGCTTACAGAACTTGTCATATCCTACAAACATCATAGGACAGCACTGGTAGGAGCCCCAACTCTGATGCTGTGGCTCTACCCACACCCAGAACTCTTTCTCTACTGAATGCCACCTTGAACCAATCATGCGATAATTATGGGGAAATTTTCTTTTGTGTTTTTCTTACAGTTAAAGAAAACCAAAATATTAATGAGTTTATAATTTTATGTCCAACACACCCATCCAGTCATATGACACCTTATGATTTTAAACCCTGCCCATTAAATTCACAAGGTTGAGTGTTCATCAGAACACGATGTAAGGTTTCAGGCAGAGCAAGCCAGCCCAGATGAGATAAAGTGCATAGCTGCTGGTTTCTATGATGCATATTATTTACATATTTATATTACTCAGTGGAGGCTGGGAATTACCTCTACAAGAAATGCAACTGAATGTCTTTTTGGATTTCCCTAGTTTTCAAACATTCTTCTGAATATATGAAAATTCACATAAACCAGTTCCTTCCTGGATCTCCCTGAACTCTATCTGGTGAGGATCTAACAGCTGGCTTTGTAACTTTCAAAGCAAATATTAATGTAAGAGCGCAAAAAAACAAAACAAAACAAAAAAAGATGCTCCAATGAGCAAAAAAGAAGAGAGACTGTGACAGTGTAGTATATCAATAGTATTCTTAAAATGTGACATATATGTACATTCCTTATCTCTACCTCTATTTCTCTTTTTCATTTGGCATTTTTAGTAACTAATTTTTTAGATACAATTCCTTAGAAGCATTTTGTTTTGTTTTTTGATACAGAGTATCACTAGGTTGTTCAGGCTGGACTTGAATTCACTATGTAGTCCAGGCCGACCTTGAACTCGTGGCAACCCTTCTGCCTCAGCCTCCCAAGTGCTGGGATTACAGGCATGGGCCACAACACCCAGCTCTCAGAAGATTTTCTATACTAAGCCCTCAAACTATTTCTGTTCTGTCTTAACTTTTCAACCAAACTTTCTATTGCTTTGGTTTTCCAGTACATTTCCTCCCATTTCAAATAACTTCAAGTGGTATTTTGTTTTCATTCATCCCATTTTTAACTAAATTCACTAAGAAAAATTCTGAAAACACTTTGGAATGAACCCAGAATTCAACACTAGTTCCAATTCAGACAAGGACAAGGCACATCCTTTTCTTTGCCCAGGGCACGTCCTGATTAACTCTTTTAATTTGCTACAATCAAAAGGCTGCTTTGGGGGCATGTTAATACTCGCCCATTAGCTAAAAGACAGATGGAGGAATGAATTCTAAATATCTTATTTTCCTGCTTTGAAAAATACCTTTAAGTTCATTTCTTTTTACCTCGCATTTACATCACATTTTAGGATTGCCTAAAGTAGTGTCCCATGCCCCCAGCTTCCACCCCTTTTTCAACTCACCGGCTGCCTTTTGACCCCCAGCCAGTTTTTCCACACCAGGACCCGAAGCTGATGAAACTGGGAAGCCATCCTTCACACACCCAGAATGAGAAAATTCCTCTTTTCTTCCTCTACTCCTCAAAGGAAGAATCAGTGCCCTGTCCGACTTGCTGTGTGTCAGTGGGCCAAGAGCCTTTTCACGGCATCGCTTTCTTTGAGACCAGTCCAAGAGACTCAGTTCTTCTCTTCCTGCTGGCTCTTTCCTTCCAGCTAATCCTTGTCCAAGAAGCACTTCTCAACCAAATTTTCCTCCAAAACGAGGACCCAGATCAGAGTCTTCCAGTGGCCTGTGCTTATTTTAAAATAACATCTAGTTTCTACTTGTTGCATGAAGTCCAGACTTAAGGAGAATGAGTATCATTCAGATAATGTGCCACTGTCAAAAAAAAAAAAAAAAAAAGATGAACCCACACCTCCTACTCTCCATGAAATTAACTGCCTATCCACACCTTAGAGAACCTGTCACCTGCACTAGACGCGTCATAAGGAATTAGGTGGGACCCTTGCCAGGCCAGTAGGACTTGTCCTACATTCTCCCGCCTTCTTTTGTGGCTGCTTCACAGTGCCTTCTCTGGCAGAAGCAGGCCACACAGAGTGTTTCACAGGTTCCAAGCACAGGCACAGGGCCCAGTGACTCTTTTAAGGGTCAAGAAGTTTTCAGTCAACTGGCCAGAGTTCAAATGAGGAAGACTTGAACGTCAGCCCTCAATAGACGCACTATGGAAGTATCAATTATTAACCTACAGCTTAATGCTTTGATGTGGGGGGAGTGGTTAACTATGTTGGCTAGGTCCTACCTTCTATCGAAATTTGGTAAGTTAAGCACCATACAGAATGTAAAATGACATTCACTGGATTCCCTTATGGTGACCGCTGTGGTTAAAGGGGATAGGCTGACCCAGGATATTCCTGCTATCTCTACCTAAGATACCCTCCTTCCTCTCTTCTCTTCTACCTCTTAGAGTTATTTCCAAGTTGTCATCTTCCACAAAGCCTTTTTAGATATCCCCATATGTTTTTTTCCTTGCTTTTTGATGCAGCATAATTCTTTATTACTCTCAGATAACTTACATTTTTGCTGTATATATATATATATAATTTTTTGTATGTCTCGTTTTTCTCACGAGATTGAAAATTCTCTGAGGGCATCCGCTATTGTGTATCACAGTACTTAACATGTAACTGGTAACTACTGACTATATCTGAGTAGACTGTTCAAGCCAAGGTTGCTTTGGTGAAGTTCCCATTTGATCTTCACACCTTGCCCTGACTGATCCACTTGCAAGATCAGTTAAAGCATTGTTCGCATTCTCCTTTCAAACCCAGAGTTAATACTGGTTCAACTGCCTGGTCCCCACGCCAGCTGTGCAAAGCTGATGACAACCAGCCTGGGGCTGACTGTAGCCGTGATGGTACATGCCCACTGCCTCAGCTTTGGCTCCCATCCCTACTGTGATGATCTCTCCAGATCTAGTCCCCTTCAGGCGGTCAGTCCTGACTGCCTGGAATGTGGCTGTTTAATTTCTTTCTGTACAAAGTTAAGGACAAGTATTCTTTGGACAATGAGGACCCTGAGATAATGCCACATCAATACACGTGGGGCTCAGTAACTGAGGTTTGTCTGGCTTTCACAATCTGATCTTTGAGGATGATTGCAGCTCCTCCTTCCCTGCCTTCTTCCACTGCTATCTGTCACCATCTGCGACTCACTAATGATTCGGATCACAAATAAACATTACTGAGTTGTGAGGACAAGGTGGGACTGGGGATGTGAATCTACATGTTGAGGGACATTGCAGGCATAGAATCACTCCACTTAGGTTACTTCAGGTTAAAAATGACTGACTCACCACGTGGCTGATGCGGGTGAGAGGTCAGCTCCAAATGGACCACGTGGTTTCTCCCAGAACCTTCCATTACCTCTCCAGGGTAATCACAGAGCCATTTGCTGTGGTTGTTTAACTTCGGTTAAGGCTCTCTCAGGCTGTCTTCTTCATCTACTTCTTCCAAGTTTCTAATGAAGGTAATGTATTTTATTACATCCCATGACTTCCCAGGAGATCTATTTCTTCAGAGTAATTTCCATGCTATAGATTAGGTATTTCGTATACATAATATATTCCTTTATATTTGAAAGCACAGTGCCATAGGTCCACATGTTGTACATTCTTCTTTGGAGAATGGGAAATCTTTCATAAAATATAATCTGAAATAATTTAAGTTGAGGTACATAGAAAACCAGACTTTCAAATTTTTTCCCATTCTGAATATCTAGATCTTAGCATCTATATAGACCATATGTCTTTCTGGTAACTTTTTTAAATTTGCAAATTTATTTTAAGAGAGAATTTTCAAATCTTTTTTTTAAAGTCATTTCCTAACACTCTTGGAAGCTCTAGCTTATATAAATTAAGAATCACAAACTCTGTTCAGAGCAAAACCTGAAGTGTTTATTAAGCCAACCAAAAGAAAACAAGAGAAAGAGTGTGCAAAGAGCTGAACGATAATGACTGCACAGAGGAGAATCCCAATCCTGTATCTTAATCTTGATTATAGTCAGGGTGCAGCAGGCAGTCATTTTACAATTTTTCCTTGAAGGAAAAAAGATAACTGGTAACCAAAAATAATTTGCACCCAGGATACATAGCTGCTGAAAAAAAAAATTTTTTTAACAAGCAAAAATCCAAACTGAGAAGCAAATAAACAAAGGCAAAGTTAGAACAATACATTGTAAGAAAAAATACCTTGTTCACCAGTAAGGTGTTACAAGTTTTAGTCTTGGAGTTGTACTGAGACATCAGTGACCCGCATGGTCAGTACTATGGTGACCTGCCACACAATGCTCAGTCATTCCAGGGCTTCCGCCACAGGCCGGCAGAGCCAAGCTGTCCTCCAGGATTTTCACTTCTCACAGCAACTACCTAAATTTCCCTTCTCTGCAGTTGCTGATTGTACTCTTCGAAGATTATCAGGGACAAGGAGCCATTACGTCTACCTGAACTTCAGCAATGATTTTCACTGGTCTTTTGCTGTTGTTGTTGTCATTGTTGTGGTTTTGTGCGCTTACTTCACCAACAGTAAAACTGTGACAGGTTCATCACAGAATCCAGCGATTCTGGAGTTCTCCCTTCTTGAGCTCTAGGAAGTGGCAATTTTAAGAATAATTTACGCAGCTCATATTGGACCAACCCAGGCCCAGAACTCATTTCAGGCATGCACAGTCGTCCTTCTGAGGCTGCTTTTATCTAGAGCCCTCCAAGGTCACCCCTCGTATGGAACATGGCTCCCCTTGAGCTGTGCAGAGCCGTGAATGTCAGAGCGGCAGGAGCACTGGATGTGGCAGCTTCTGGCAGTCAACCAGCCATGCAATACATTCGAGGCCCAGGACAAGAGGAAATCGGTCCAACGTTAATGGCTACCGCTATGGCTACAACACATTAATTTGTTTTTAATAGTATTTATTAAAGAACTCTCTCAATAATAATAGTAATAATGTATTATAATTATTTTTAAATAGTTACTTGACAACAAAGTCCCACTATGCTCAATTTGTTACTGTTTAATAGAAATCTAGCTCTGGTTTTGCTGCATAGTAAGGGCCCAATGAATGCTCACTGAATGAGTAGCAGACATTCACTAAGCAGTTATTGAATCATCTCAGCAGCCATGTCACATGGAAACTGTCACTATCCTTATTTTCACAGGAAGAAAATGACATCTAGAGGTTCCATAATTTGCCTGATTCATGTATTTAGAAGCAGGGACAGTGACAGTAGCAGGCATGGAATGCAAATTCTATGTCTGTACTTTTAATCTGTAGGCCACAGTGTCTCTAATCCCAGGGGCTGCACCCCCAGAGAAAAGCTGAGAAAAAAGCAAAAGAATTTGAGGGGTTTCCTGGTCCTCTGTGGGTTTATAAAAGACTGTGCAGTTTTTTTAAATACACACACAAAAACTTATTGTCACACAAGTGCACAAAAATAATTACTCCAGGAATTCAGAAAGCGGAATTCTGAAAGAGGAAGTCTCCTCTTTTAGGCTTCTTGGTTGAGCATCAAAACACTTTGCAGCCTGGCAAAGTCACTCCATCCTCCGCCAGCTCTTCTGCCATCTGCGGTAGAGCGGTGGATGAAGACTGCTCACTTTCGGGCTTTGGTCTTGCTGTTCCCTCTGCCCAAAATATGAAATCGTGCTCATTCTTGAACAACTGACTCATGCGTTACTTCTTCTCAGAGGCCTTTCCCAGCACTTCTATCCACCACACCCACACTCCCAGCTGAATTAATCACTCTTCATCTGTTTTCCCATAAACCTTTGTTCATAAAGATAGTCAACTCTTCGTTGTCCTCTCCTACAGTGACTTAGTCTCTGCTTATACGCTGAGCCCCTTGAATGTAGAGACCATAATTTATGGAACAGTACAAGTTAAGGATTAATTCTACATCCCTGGAGAATAGCGAGAACTCTGGCCCTACCAGATCGACAAGCAGCTTTGAGATGGTAGAAGATAAAGCTGAAATTAGGGATCTAACGCTAAAGAACAGAAGATATTGTATTGAGATTTTAGAATGAGAAGTTCCTGGCAACTCTTTTCTTAAAAAGTGTGATAAAAATGATGTGTGGGAAGATAAGAATTTTAGTAGAATTTGTTAGTAAATGAAGTTCCAACCTGAAACTCTTAGTCTGAATGAAAAAAAAATCTGTGAATTTGAGTTAATAATGAAGTAAAATAATTTAGGAAATTTAATGACAACCAAAACCATAATTTTACTTCTTTACCTCCAATCTGGTTTTTCCCAGGATCAGCGACATTACTCTCTTTTTTTAACTATCAATTGACTTTTACATGAAGGTGCTATGGGAAGTTAATCTCATACAAATCTAATGTTTGCGATAAACCTGTGAGGCCAGTATTATTATCTCTACTCTAGGGATGAGGAATTATAGATCAAGTAGCTTCTCCAGGTCACACAGGTAATGATTGTCAGAACTGGGATTAGAACTCAGGTCCCTATGTCTGCAGAGCATGTTTTCTAATCCGTCCTCATAAAGCAAATATGGATGACAAACCTTGGCTTGTGCATAGATTTAACCCAAGTAGAAATGCACAGTAAGTTGGAAAATCAAAGCTAATTCATGACAAAAATAACAGCATCCCTCTTTCAACAGCAAGGTGGGACTCCACCTGAGGATTAAGATAATGAGGGACCAGTCGCTAATATATTGTTACCTAAGATCCACCTGTGACGTAAGATGCTGATAGGCGATGCTATGAAGCAGGTAGGTGCGAGGAGGATCCCATTTAAAAATTTCAGGTGCTTTCTCAGCACTAAGACATTCCAAGAACATGTAGATAGAATAATCCTCTCAAGAAGCAACAGGTAAAAATCTAATCCACAAACCAAAACCAATACATAGTTAAAGGAGTTTAAACAAAACTCTCTCATTCCAAACTAAGGTGTAAGGTAGCTGGGGTTCTTCCAAGATGGTGCAATGATATAGAATGCGCCATCACAAATAACACAGTCATGTCAAGAGAGCCAGTTTGATAGGCCAGTTGATTATCTTACCATTGAGACATGTGACTATAGGAATTTCAAGATGATTTGCAAAGAATCACTCACCGACTCACCAAGGGTGAGTAATCATTTACTTGGACTAAACTGGTAAAGTATATGGGATTAATTAATTTTACTACATGCGTTGCAGAAATCTTGTGGGGCCAAGAAAAAATGAAAGGCTATAAAACTGGGCACTTTTTTAGTCAATGTACTAAAATTAAAAGAAAGATTTGAGGTAGAGTATTAAGAAAGATCAATCCTTCTCTTTTCGTAATGTAAGTCTTAATTCACTTTAGAAACAAATGAAAAGTGAAGATGAAAAATGTTATTTTTTAATTCTCAACTTATATTTTCAGCCCATGAAATCCAAAGCAGCTTAAAATACAAATCTATATTATCTAGTCATATTCTTTTCTTTATAAGAAATGCAGCAAACCAACTTCTACGTGAGTTTTAGTCTTTGGTAATTGTCCTCTTTTCAGAGCAATTAAAGAAGAATTTCACAAATGTAAAAGGTTTCTAGATTTAAGCGTCAGCATGGATTTTCACGAGTTTTGTTAAATAAGCTAGAGAATGATCTTTCTTAGTATTTTAAAACTCCAGCCTTCAGTATAGGAAAAATGTCACCTAGTTATCTGTCTCCTTAATCCTGAACAACATACAGCTTTCCACGTATTTCCCATGTGCAGCTACTCCTGAATTACTTTGAAAGGTAAAACGAGGGGAGGAATGACTGGCCAAGGTTCCAACTAAGATAATAACAAAACATTTTAGCTAAAAACTGTAATGATTCATATACTAGTTAGCCAATCTGCAGGGAAGTAAGGTCTTTGCTTTTATGGCTCTGTGTGGCCTTCTTGGACAGCACTTCTCTTTCATTAGGTCTCCCACGAGCAATACCTTCCAAGGAGAAGGAATGACATCAGGGGAAAACGAAAAGGAACGACTGATTGTCCTAGATATTGCTATCTGATAGTTTGATTTGTGACCGAGAGGAAGTGTCTTTTAAATAAAGCATAATAAATTCACAAAGTCACACTTAAAATTACTCATTTTCGTGTGTTTATGTAGATATAAATATATACTCATTTGTGCTTCTTTACAAATATGTTGCTAGAGATACAAAGCATATGCATAAATATGTAAAGAACAGTCACAAAATGTAAGCCAGTCTATAAGTATACATGGATTGTAAAAGTGAAGAAAATGATGTGCACTAAAAATAAAACATCTGGCACTCCAGATATGCATTTTAATGAGTGTTTTAATGATAGCATGAGACAAACCTAACATATGGTCATGTTATCAGTGAAGTCTTACTGTAGAGAAGTAGATATAAGTAGATTTTGAAACAAATTTTGTAGCAGAGATTCACCCACAGCATTTTCTGAACACAATTAAAAATACCCTAAATTAAACAACTGTACATTCACTAGTTTTTATTATGATTATGAACTTAAATTCCTATATTAATTTTTTCCTAGGAAGAAGTACTCATGTGTAGCACAAAATGAATATATTTCCATAAAAAAATAATAATTTGAATGACAGCCATGAAGTTCCCTTACCTGTGCTTTCTTTCTGGACCATGGAATTGTTTTTGCAAGCTGGTTGTGATCTATATATAGATCATAATGAGGCAGAAATTTGTCCAAAATTCTCCGAGAGGCTTGCAAAAGCTTTTCTGCCACCGAAGCTCTTATGGGAAACATAATCCTTTCCTCACCTACAGCTTGACCCTCAACTCTTCAGCCTTCCTCCAATAATGAAAGTTCATTGCTTAGAGCAAAAACCAAATATTTCGTGTAGCACAAGGAGTCCATGAAATGAGTTCAGTTGACATTGCAGTTATGTAGCCTCCGGAGGTCATTGGTGAGATGCCATTTTGTTATAGCAACTTCATTCCCTAAAGTAAGGGCCATGTGAGAAATGTCAAACCAAGTTGAAAGAGAAGGCGCTAATTTACTGCCAAGGGCCAGAGTGCTACAAAGGCTGATTTATAGGGAAATTGTTTAGACTAACGAGGGAGCAGATAATATAGGGGGAAAGAGTAGAGGGGCTCTACAAAGACATGCGTTTTGAGGCCACTCTACCAATTCTTGTAAGATTGACTTTTAAGGCTCAGCTGCCTTACCTAGAAAGTAAGAGAATACTTAGTCTTAGTCCACAACTTTGTTGGGAAATTAAACTAAAAAATCAAACAAATACAAATAACCTAGATGTGAGCTGAGGCCTCTCTGCCCCTGTTAGTGTGTATACTCAGGCAAATTGGTTAACATCCTACACAACCCACTTGGAAACTCAAGCTCTTGGTTCTATAGATTAATTGAAAGCAAATCAAGAAACCAAAACCACACACCAAGTGGATGAGTTTAGTACCCTTATTGGAGATTAAGGGGTCATAAATTGTAGTCTATGGTTTTCTCTGTCCCTTCCATCTCATTTCTTCACTCCATTCTTTTTCCTCCCCTTTTGGGACAATTAAATTCCTCTCCTTTTGCTGAGCAGTTTTGCATCCTTCTTTGAAGCTTTGGTGCCTCCCGACTTGCAAAGAAAGGTATTTATGCCCAAGCTTAGTGGTTACTAGGTAAAAGGTTGTTCTGTTTTCTCCATGAGAAGCTGATAGCAGAACCTAAGAATCAAATTTTTATCAGCTCTTTACAGTTAATGATTTTTATTGGCTAAAATTATGCTTAATTATTTGGACCCTTCAAAACAATGACAATCAAGGAATATAATGAAATGAATTCCACAGGAATTATTTCTAAAGTACTATTCAATTATACAACACACAAAATATTGTCACTTGCTATTTTTCTCTATACTCAAAGCAGTTTGAGTAGAAGTGTAGGCACTTCTGGGGTCCACGATGAATTCTCAGGAGTCTATAAATTCTTTTTGAAGATTTCATGTTTTAGTGTTCACATATTGTCATGCCTTTTGATGTTTAGGATACCTTTTAATGGTTATCATATTTATGATACCTTTGATACCCTATGATACCCTTTGACACCATTTGATACTTTCATATTTATGACAGTTTTTAATAACATTCATTCTTACGATACTCTTTGGTACCCTATGATAGATACCTCTTAATACCATTCATATTTATGATACCCTTTGATGTTTATGATATCCTTTGATACCTTCCATATTATGATACCATTTGATTATTTTAGTACTCTGCAATATCCTTTGATATCTCCCATATCTATCATATACCCTTTCATATTTGTAATAGTCTTCCAAAAATTAAAGGCACTTATTCTATCTGAATGACACCACATGAACAATTAAGTATGAAGTGATCATCTATTGTAGAAATCTTGAACCTTTCAGCAAATCACTAAGATTACCTAGTTTCTTAAATTGTAATGTAAAACTGACAGCAAGTTTTAGAATGTTTTGATTTAGCAATAAAATGATACTGTGATGTAACAGCAATAATGGTTTCATTTCAGTGGATCAGTGAGTAAAGGAGTTAAACTTGATACAGATATTAAGCATTCTCAGTAGTACTGAGGACCTACATGTAAATGTTTGTTAAAAATTTTGAGTTTGGCACTGAGGTGGCCAGCTGACTGCTGAAGTAAACCAGTAATAAATAACTTGTTCATGACATTCTAAAATCTATTTTAGCACTAACTGAAGTTTCTTGGTGACAGTTTAAGAGACTGTTGCCCTTTGGAAGATTCTCATTAAATATAAATTAACACAGCATAAAAGTAATTAATATCACTATATACGACATATATAGACATGCATCTCTTACATTTACTATGTACTGAATGTGAACTCATCTTTGTAGATTAGTATCAATTACTTAAATTGTCAAAAATATCAGGCAAATATCAGAATGAACCCCTATAGTAAAGATACTTGAAACCAAAAATTAGATCATGAACAACACCAAGAAACTTTGGGGGCAAACACTGTGACCTGAAATGATCTTCTGATGTGTCAACTCAGCCAGTTTTTCAATCAAAGCCTAATCTAGGTGTTACTAAAAAGTTATTTTAGAGTTCTGATTAAAGTCCATAATCAGCTAACTTTAAGTAAAAGAGATTATTCTAGACTATCTGAGTAGGCCCAATGCAATCAGTTGAAAGGCCGTAAGAGTGAGACTGAAGCTTCCCTGGCAAAGGAGCGATTCTGCCTATGGCTAGGCGCTCCAGTCCAGAGGCCCAGCCTGCTCTTCCTGACAACTTGCCCTGCAGATTTTAGACTTAGCTACCCAGTCCCTGCTATTGCATAAGATAGTTCCTTGCAATAAATCTCTTAGTACACCTCTCGTTAGTTTTTCTCAGATTGAACCATGACTGTTACAGGGCCCCATGGCATGATGACAGGCAGATGCTTGGTAATCATAAGTATTAATATCTAATAAATATTGTAACCTAGCAGAACTTTGTAAGTATTTAAAAACTAATACCTAAAACAAAACAAAAGCAAAAAAAAAAGACTGCTTTTCAAAATATTTTGCAATAGTTATAACTTCATCACAATATTTTGAAAGGAAAAGGACACTTGCCTTCAATATTATTTTTACAAAATTGTGTCTGTTTCTTAAAAAGTAATATTCTCGATCACAAAACTGGGAAAATTTCAAACAATTGTTAATATTACTAAATAAAAAATAAAGAGGCTGCAATGTAGAAAAACTTCAATACTAAACAAAAGGTTTTGAGAAATGGCTACTAATGGCTATCAGCATGATGCTTTAACCCAGCTTGTGGAACTCTATTGGGGACTACACACACAAAGCAGGGACAGGATTTGTCACTTTACAAGACACCAATGAGAATGTGGAATGAATCTGGATCTTAACCCTCCCATTTTCCAGATCTCACCAGCTCATTGGTCCCTGATTCTTCAGGATCATAGAACCAATGTTCAATAAATTTTATTACCATAGTGAAGAGGATAATAGAGGGTGACATGAAACATAAAACACTAAGTGTTCATCCCAAAGACCGTGGGCCATTGGGAATAGGTTATCTAAACTAGAAAAGACCATTAAGCTGTAAATTTCCTGGTCTGCAGAATTGCTTTTTTAGCTCCATGTTTCTCAATGAAGTAAAATGTTGTAAGATCTTACAACATTAATTTAGAAGAAAGAAAGAAGCTACATTACATTTGTACATTTAATAGCAATGTAACAGATTTTCAACTTTGTTATGCAAGTGTTCTGGGCACATTTACTGAAAGGGTTTGGACAGAGTACTGTTGGTTTCAAGTGATTTCCCAAAACCTGCTCCCCAATTAGCATCCAGGGATGTGTCTTTCATTTTATAACTGTAAAAGCAAGGAGGAGTTTTGCTGAGGGTGAGTTAAAATAGAAAAATAACAGAAGAGGATTCATGGCATCTGCTCTTTTGCAGAAAACCTGGACAAAATTTGAGTCACTGAGGTTACAGGTTTGAGAGCTAAAAATGGATGGAAATGTTAAATGATTTTGTGACATTCTTAGTACAAAGAGATTTTCTTTTATGTCCAGGTAATATATATGTAGCATAAAATTAAAATAACAAGTATGACCTTCTTGCCAGAAAAAGGGTAAAGCCATTCATAATCAGGGAGTTGGGCTCTGAGATTTCAGACTTTAAAACTTCTGGCAAGATGCAAACATGAAGGGTGGAGAAAACAGACACAGATTTCAAACAATCTAGAATGATCCCATAGTACAGCTGTAGTGTTACACATAGCAATACTAGTTTCCTAGTGGGGAGGAAATGGAGCTCAAATCAGAATTCACCAAAGGCCTTATACAGTGGAAAAGTCCTGAATTTTGACCTTTTTATTTGACACAAATCTGTTCAATGAGCTCAGTGACTGGAAGATGAAGAATCAAATACCAAAGTGAATGACATTTCAGACATCCTTGAATCTGTGTGTGATTCGTGGACACGTCATCATGTTTGTTATCATTATACCTAGGCAGAATTACTGTGTCAGTAATATGAGTAAGACAAGTCCTTTAGATTTATTTCATTAACTAGATTGTTCCTTTTATACATTGGTAAAATTCCAAGATCGATTTTGAAGTGAAAGCTGTGTATTTTTCTTGTTATCATGAAACTCTGTGTCAAGCAAAATATAAAGTCATATTTACTACAGCAAGAATAAAATGTTGCTATAATGTTAGGCTTTAGAAGCTGTTAATTAAATGTACCAGAACAATTACTAAGAACTTTGAAATAGTTAATTAAGTAGGAAATTATTTTGACAATTAATATGGAATGTTAGGAGAAAATACACAAGTTTAGTGCTTTAAGGAAGACTACTACAAGAACTAGACTTCAATGTGGCACCTAGCAATTCTCACTTTCTCGCATGTATCCATGCCTTATGTAGGACTGTCTCATACTGACTAGAACGGTAAACAATAATTGCACTTCAATAATTGCAGAAGTGTGAGACTTCTAGGACAATGTTAAAATAGATACTGAAGCTTGCAGTTTTCTCTCTGGGATTACTTTTTCTACAAAAAGACAGCCACAATTTAGTAGAGACACTCAAACACCCTGTGGAGAGGTCCAGGTAAAGAGGAAATGGGAAACAACTTGTTAATAGTTTGTGTGAGCCATGTAGACTACAATCTCAAGCAGAGCCCAAGCTAGAAATGTGAAAATAAAGAACTTTGGGTTCACGACCCACAAATAGCAATGTTTATTGTTGTTTTAAAGTACTAAATTTTGGAGTAACTTCTGATGCAGGATTTTGTAACTACGACAAATGTGATACTTCATAATCCAAGACAGTCTTAAAATTAAGTAACAATATAAGTCATAATTCTTTAGATTATCATAATTCTAATCCTTTTAGAATTGCTTGATGTGTTATACTTATTAAATAAGATAACTTTTAAGAACCACACTTAGTCTTTAGTTATTTAATTACATTTAGTTAGTCTTTGAGTATTTCAAGAAAAAAAACTTAATTTGAAATTCTTTGTATCCTAAGAGGAGGAATTAAACCAAAATGTCAACTCTGCTTCTTCAGAATTTCAGCAGAGGGTAACTCTCCAAAATTGTATCTAAAAATATCAATGATAAATTGTCTTTGATCAAGTCACAGTGAAAAGTAGAAATAAGAAAAAATATTAAAGAAAAATGAGATACCAAAACACATTTTTCCTCATTAATCATACTGGAAAACAATATACTCTACAAATACTTTCTTAAGAGCCTTTCCTGTAGTTCAAAGTCTAAGACCAAAAAGTAAGCAAAAACTATAGCCTACCAAGGATTATCCATAGTTGAAGAGGCATTGAGATTTGACAAGATAAATCCTAGGAACAAAATTTTCTTTCTAGAAAATATGTTGAAGGGAGTCTTTCTCCTGACTTGTATCATCTCACTAGTTATATAATAAATTCCCCAAATTATATTGTTAGTTTTCTGAATAATTATATGACCTAAACTGTTAATGATACTATTGAATTGCTATATGTATGTTCTGAAAGTAATCAGAATGGCATAATATAGCAAAATTAGTGGCCATAAAAATAGAGATACTGGGTCCCTCTCAACCATCTTCTCCCTCAAGGAACCCATTAGGCATATAAGAAATGTGTGAATTGCATTTTCATATTCTTATATAATATATTCCAAGCAAAAAGAACAGCAGCTACTGGATGTTACATACTGTATAAGTCAGCCTCAACAATAACAAAAAAAAAAGCCTTAATATCCCACTTTACTGTTGACAGAACACATGTAGCAAAACTTACTACCAACACATGATTGTTGTCAAAAGAAGCACTTAGCGAGCTAGAACCAAGTGAGCAGTCTGACTGGTCTTGAAACTGCAAGGACCTCGCACACGGTGAGGACCTAAAGAATCACTCTAATCCAGGGAAATGCTGAAATTGGTTCATAAGCAATAAACACGGAGATAAGGTAGAAATTGAGAGAATGTGCTGTCTTTAAAGACAAGTTGCATTGTGCCAGTGCCTAAGCAATGAACGTATTTCAAGCACTGGGATTGGAGCGGTACACCGGGGCTTCAGAGACCTCGACCTCCCCCTTTGTGATACATGTACAATAATGAATATAGTGCTCGTTTTATAATGTCAGATCCCATTTGTTTACTGCCTTTAAATAGCTTTTTAGTTTGAAATAATTTTAGACTTATAAAAGTTACCCAAAAAAAGCACAGAACATTCCCCTGTAACCTCGCCCAGCTTCAACAATGTTTCATACTCAGTATAATGATTAAAACCAGGAAGCTAGCATCAAGACAATTGTGCTGTTAACTGAGCTGCAGAATTTTAGATTTCCCTCATTTTTGCACTATTGTTCTTTTTCTATTCCAGAATCCAATGCAGAATCCCACATTGCATTTAAGTAACATGTCTAAATTTGTAGAGCATGCCTCGGTTTGGTTTGTCTCATGTGTACTCCATGATCGGAGTGAGTCTTGCCTTATTTGGGGGAAGGATAGCACAGAATTAACGTACACTTCTTAGGGCGCCATACCATGTGGGTGCATATTGTCAGTCTATCAGGAGCCATTGGTTAAGGTGTCCAGTGAATTTCTGTAAACTTACAATGTTGGAATAAATACTGTGAGATGCAAGTACCCTGTTTCTCCTTAAGATTTTACTCACTAATTTTAGACTCCATTAGTGGATCTTGTCTGAAACAATTATTACTGTAGAGGTATAGTGGTGATTCTGTATTTAGCACATGCTTCTACAATTACTATTTGAAACTCTTCTTCTACATGGAAGTATCATCCCTTGTCCCCCATTGTATATTTGTTCAGTTATTTATTTACATCAATGTAGATATCTTTTCTTTTTTGTCTCTATGATGGGAGCAGGTCAATTTTTTAAACAATTTTTTTTAAACTTTCGTTCTAAACTTTTTAGAACAAAATTGAGAGGAAGATACAAAGATATCCAATATATTCCCTCCTCCTACCTCATATTACCTTCCTCCTTGCTAACATCCCCACCCCCAGAGTGCTACATTTGCTAAAACTGATGAGTGTACATTGACACATCAATGTCATCTAAAGAGAATAGTTACACTGAAGTTCATTCTTTATGTTGTACATTCTATGGATTTGGACAAATGTATAATAATATAGATCCACCGTGATAGTATCATACAAAGTAGTTTTACTGCTCTAACAGTTCTGTGTTCGGTGTGTTCATCCCCTCCCTCCCCAAAACTCCTGGTAACTACTGATCTTTTTACAGTCTCCATAGTTTTGCCTTTTCCAGAATACTTATATAAATGGAATTATACCCTATGCTGCCCTTCCAGATTGACATCTTTCATTTAGTAATATGCATTTCAGTTTCCTACATGTTGTTTTATGGCTTGATAATTCATTTTTATAGTACTGACTAATAAAATATTTTGTTGTCTACATGTACCACAGTTAATTATCCAAGAAGGTCATCTTGGTTGCCTCCAACCTCCCATAATTAGAAATAAATCTTCTATAAACATCTGTGACCAAGCTACTGTGTGAACATTAGTTTTACAATACTTTGGGTAAATACCAAGGCATACCATTGCTGGATCATATGGTAAGAATATGTTTAATTCCATAAGAAATTGCCAAACTCTCTTCCACAGTAGCTGTATCATTTTGCATTTCCACCAGCAAATGTATAAGTGTTCCTGTTGCTCCACATCTTTGTCAGTATTTAGCAGTGTTGATGGTCTAGATTTTAGACATTTTAAAAGTTTGTAGTCTTATATTACTCTTGTTTTAACTGGCATTCCTAGGTTTTTATTTGCATAATTCATGTGGAACATCTCTTTATGTTCATTCGCAATCAGCATCTGTTTTGGTTAGTCGTCTATTAAGGTCTTCGACACATTTTTAATCAACTTGTTGGTTTTCTTATTGTTAAGTTTTAAGAGTTCTTGTATTTTTGGTATCATAGTCCTTAGCAGATAGGTCTTTTATAAGTATTCTTTCCCAATCTGTGGCTTCTCTTGACTGTGTACTCTTGACAGAGCAGAAATTTTAATTTTAATAAAGTCCAGGTTATCGATTCTTTCTTTCATGGATCATGCCTTTGGTGTCATCTCTAAAAATCCACTTAGAAACCCAAGGTCACCTAAATTTTCCCTTTTATTTTATAGGACATTACTAATTTTGCCCTTTACCTTTAAATCTATGATCCAGTTTCAGCTTCCTTTTGTGAAAGGTGTAAATTCTGTGTCTAGCTTCATTTTTTTCATAAAATGCCCAGTTGTTCTCGCATCAGTTGTTGAAAAGATTTTCTTTTCTCCAATGCATTGCCTTTGCTTTTTTGTCCACACTACAGTACATTGTGAATTTATATTTGTCATCTTCCTTCTAAAATTACTAATCAGAATTCTGCTGAAAGGAATTGATAACCCTTGTCTACCATCTGTACATTTGTTCGTTTATTTATTTGTATCAACAGAAAGTAATGGATACTTATTTTATTCTTTGGGTTAACTTAAATTAATTGCACATAATTTTTGTTTTATGTATGCCAGAGTTAAAGGTGTCTGAACAAGGAAGAGTCACTGCAATGCTTACATCAAAATTCTGTAGCCCCTTGTAATCCCAATCATGTAACAGCATTCTTTAAAAAGTCCTTCAGAGAGTTCTTTCTTAAATAACATGTGTGCATTCTATCCAGATATGTTTACTGATGTTCAATAAATGTTTGTCAAATGAATTAGTAATTGCTTATCACCGAACACTTATTAAGTAGTCACAGCAAACTAAGCGACTATGTCGAGTAAAGACTGTGCCCCTGCCAATAAACACTGTGCAGCTTCCCCTGAGCGGGCTTTTATGCCATCACACATATATATGATCAAAGAACATGAAGTTACCCTTGAGGGCACATTGTTAACATCACTGTTGTATCATTATTTTAAGATGTTCATCTTGAGCTCTTGGTTAAGGTAATGTTCGCAATTTTCTCCATTGTAAAATGGCAATATAGGGAGAGATACTTCGATACTACCCAAATATCATGTCCCTCTTTAAACTTTTATCCACAATTTTACCCACTAAGTCATTCTTCCAGATTTTTATCTAGTTGATTACAAGATCAGAAGTGTTCAAAATGCTTCGATTGGATAATAGCGAAGTTAGAAATTTCTACATGAAAAATATACTATCCTGACCAAACATCGAGATGTAGGTAAAAATATATAATCTCAGTAAAGCGCAAAGATTCTCTCTGTTCCTTGGGTGTTTTAGCAAAAACAAATAAATGGCTTTTTTTTAACCTAACCAGATAATTACAGGTTGAATAACCAAGGTGTAAATGTATATGCTTTGTCAGCACTACCAAGATAAAATGCATCATCTACTATATCTTTTCATGATATGAAACATTTTCTTTTCCACCAATCCCCTTCTGCTCTGAATAATTAAACTATTCAAATTTCTCTATTTAATGCAATTTTTAAAGAACTAATAAGAAATCCCGAGTTCTGATTCTAGGCCAGAAGTTATTCTTGTACTGGGAGAAGAGAAAAAAATAGGAAAGTTCTTCCACTGACAATCTCCACGATTAGGGCATAATATATTTCTGAAGTTTCTTGGAAATGCTAGAAAGTGAGAAGTCAATACTACAAATATATGTCAAACATGTGATGCTGATTAAAATCAACATTTGGAGAAGAAAATTACTGTCAACCGTTAATTTAATTTTTAAAAGAGCCTATATACTTCATTTTTTATCACCTAACAGAAAGAATGGAGAAAGTTTTCATCAGGAGACCAAGTTCTTGTTATTTTTTCGTGGGATTAAGATGTTTCAGCTCTGAAAACTGCACCCTGTGCCCTACATTAAACATACACTTTTTGCTGAGTCCATGTGGGATAGAGCCAAGAACTTAGTTCTTATTGGTTAATAAAACGATTATGTTTAATCTACCATTAAGAATTAATAAATAACAGGAATTAGTGAAATCAAGTGGAAAGTACACAAAATGTGTACATAAAATGTAAAAATTAAGGTCGAGGTTATAGATTCACATTTAGAATAGCCCTAGAGACATAGCCAACAAGTCTAAAATATTTTCCTTGATTTCAATCCAACTCTAAGTCATCCAGGATACTTTTGGTGAAGCAAAGACATCTAGACAACTTGGAGCACTAAAAATTTTTGCAAAGAATGCCAACAGTGAGTATGGCTACCCAATTTTTCCATGACCCAGGCCAAGTAACTAGATCTCTCTGCACGTAAATTCTTAAGTCCACATGTATAAAATTTAAATTATGATGCCAGACTCCTTCTGGATGTCATCGTGAAGGTTATCTGACAAGAGACATGGCATTTTAAAATAGTGTGTGGGCTCTCTGCAAGAAAGTTAAACATTACTGTCTGTTGTCAAGACAAGGGATGGGTTTTTTTGAAGTCTTTCGTCCTGAAAGTTTTCAGCATCTACTGATCTGAAAGGAGAATATTGCATAGAATTTCTCAATGTTACTTACAGCTTTATTCTCGTAGAATTTAAATGCTGTTCTCATACAACTATTCTCAATAGTGATCCAGAACGGGCCCCACCCTCATCCTCTCTTATCCCTCTACATAATTCTCTAGATTACAGCCAAAATGATCTTTTAAAATATCTACCTTCACCCCATTCTTTTCTAGAAATTTCCACATTTGTCTTCTTTCAGCACCTAATACTAATCACTTTGCTTCCTAGAGCAAAAGTCCTAAAGTTCTCTGGGAACCTTGTTCCTTTTAGGACAAGAGGAAGCTGCCAAAATGCTTGTCAAAAGTACGCTGGGTGGTATATGCTTCAGTTTTAATGAAAATTAAAACCCATCTTTATACAATAACATATGTTTAAAAACATAAAATTATTAAGAAGAAAATACTAGCGTGAGACCACCTCTCCGGGGAAATGCTTGGGTTTCATGAATTACAAGACAGCAAAGCAGTTTTCTGAACTGGAGTGTGAACAAAGGTAGAAATGTGGTCGTCGAAGCCCCAGACATGAGGGAAAGGAGCCTGGAATTCTCTTTGAGTACAGAAAAGATTCTTTCTGCCCTTGAACAAGATGACTTACTTGAGTCTCCGTTATTCTCTTTTATGACACAGATTTCATTCTTTCATTCTTTATTCCATCCTGTGTTTTGTCCTAATTATTCAATTTATCAATTTTTCACATATCTCTTCTAAGATATAGGGTACTGGTGTGTAGGATCTTATTCAAAATGAGGATACACATATCAAAGTTACAGGCACAAAAGAGATAATTTGTTTAGTTAATAAATTCATGTGACGTGCTCACTTCAGCAGCACATATAATAATAAATTCATGTGAAATCATTGATAATTATGTATCTAATAATCTTTACTTTCTCCAGAACTATTTTAAGCACTTTCCACATATCTTAACTACTTTACTTTCTTTCTTGTTACTGGAAGCTCAGCTCTGTGTCCATTGTGATAGAAGAGCAGGGCTCTATTGCTGAAAACCATTCCTCTTTGTCACACTTTCTAAAAGAATGCACACGTAACATCAAACAAACTCATTTCAACCCTGACAGTAAGTGTGGCAAACAGCTGAGCCAAACTGCCAACATTCTCATATGACAGCACACAACGCGTGCAGCTCACAGTTACAAGAGACACTAGGAGTAGGCACATATTTCAGAGAGCCGTAACTTTGGGGGACCAGTGAAGCCTGTGGCTCTAGCCCTCACTCCCTTTACCTGCATCTTTCCCCTGCAGGCCTTGCCAAATACTTGCAGTCAATATTCTATCATTGAGAGTCCCTTTCTGGGGAAACTGATTCCTACAAAGAGACTATCTTGGGCGTATCCTTGGGAGAGAGTCAGACTCTACATCTAATTGCTCTGAAACAAGGCCCACAAATTGGCAAATTGTGCCTCAAAACAAGGTTCCAAATTGGTTTTTTGTTTTCCCCAAAATAAGCAACCAGAGACCACCAGACCACTGACAGAACCTTTAACATGGAAGACAGCCTGGACAAACAGAAAATAGGAGTGCCCAGAAAACAAAAAGAAATGCTAAAATACTTCAATTGATTTCATTGAAAAGGTAAGAGCATGCAGTACAATAATCTAGAACATGCTGTGCTACTTTTTTTAGGCAACGGGAAAAAAGAAAGATTTTTTGAAAAATAACAGTGTAATGAAGAAACAAACACTTCAACAAAAACACTGAAAAATAAAATAGAAAGTCAAAATAAGATAAAGATAGTGAGATCAAGGGAAATTTTTATTTAATCAATTCTCAAAGTCATCCAGGAGCTAAATTATAATAGTTCCAGAAATAAAGTGCAGAGAAAGAAGGATAAGAGATTATCAGAAAGTAAAACAAGACTACTTTTTCAGAATCAAAGGCATATATTTCCAGATTTAAGGCAGCCCACTGATACATCCATATGAAAAGCTACATCATATAAAATTCATGAACAACAGAGATTGAGGATAGATCTTAAAAGTCATCAGAGTATTTTTTTAAATCCTCAGTTTTTTACGGAGGATCCAAGCACAATATAAAATTATCACTCAATGAATGTATTGATGGAGGGAGAAGACTATACCACCAGACTCCCCAAGCAAAACTGAACACAGGCAACAATGGAAAAATGTGTTTGAAACTTGAAAAATAATTCATATCTATTCCAGAACATGAGCTCATCAAACTAGTAAATGTGAAAACAGAATAACGGTACTTTTGGATAGAAAAATTAAAAACAAAAGTACCTACCACAAACCCTTTCCCAGGAGACTACAGAAGGAGGTACTTCCTTAGATAAGAGGGGCAGATCAGGAATGAGAAAGGTGTACCGTGCAGGGGACAGAGAGCCCAGGGGGAGGGCACTGGACAGCCCCCTACAGACAGGGGCAGGCAGACCTCCGGCAACAGTGGCTTCCCTCCAACCCACAGAGTTGCCAGTGCCATCAAGGCACGACAAAGAAAGAACATACAGACGATGACATCCTGATATGTTTTACGTTAGAGGAGGAGGTGAACGAAACAAAAACCAAAAGCAGTAGAAACTGAGGCAACTAAGGCTTCCAGCTCAGAATTTAGCAACAAGCTTCCGTCATTCAGAAGCACAGCACTGCGGGAGGACGGGTGTGCTCAGCAGACAGAGGCCGGGGAGGATGGGGTCCAGCAAAGCGGGATCTTCTTTCTACTTGGATACAACCCCAGACTTCCTGGGGTCTCTAGGTGGAGGGAGGAAGTGGAGACTTGTAAATGCTAAGCTAAATTTCAAAATGGGCATTTGAAAGGCACCCAGATAATAAACATTTTTTATAGCCTCAGAAGTCTGTGCAGTAGAATATTTAGGGCATATCGTTTTCTGATGTTTGAATGCTTTAACTACTTGCCATTCAATGTGATTTAATGGGGTGCCGATCCTTTCATCAGTATGAATTTTAGAAAAAGCCAAAAGCTGTTCAGAAAAGATGTAAGATAGCTTGTGTGTGTGCGCGTGCATGCACGTGCATGTGTGTGTCTTAGCAGCATGGAAATATACTTCTTGTTATGTATAGACTAGCAGAGTCCTCATCTTCCATAGAATGAATCAAATAGAAAATGTTTAAAACCTTAAAGATCAACACTAGCTAGCATCATGCAATTTAAGAATAAGAATACCAGAAGAAATAGCCTATAGAGTTGAGGGTGAATGCTTCCAAACAGCAGCAGGAACTGGGAGTTTTTCATTATAAGTCAAGTACTACTTTTTATTTTTAAATTATGTCCAGCCATTACTTAATAATGATCATATGAAAAATTTAATGGGTATGCAGAAGTAGAGCAGTCTAAGGAGAGCTTATTTAGTCTGCGTGGGTCTCACTGGGTGGCATTCCTTACCTTGCTAAATTTATGACTTTCAGCTGCTACCTTGCAGCTTGCAGCCTGAAAAACATAATTTCACCTGTACATAAAAAGCAGGTCCACCTTTGGAAGAAACAGTGAAACTCACTTTAATTGTACTTATGAATTTAGGATGAGATGCCACTCCACTGATAGAGAGCATGCCCACATCTGCAAGAATGGCATATTCTTTTTCTATAGTAAAGCAACATGGCTGGGTAAATAAGAACCATTGGTTTTCACAGAGAAACAACTGGTAAAGTCCTGAAACCCATGTGGTCGCCACAAAATCTCCCTCCAGCGAGAGACCTGCCTTAATTAGAAGGTTGCTTGGAATCAAACAAAAGAAATTCAATAAAGTGAATGTTCAATGGCCTCATCCTAAAATGTCCAAGTGATTCCACAAGGCACTATCATTATCTACTGGGTTGGATATTCAGAATATTATTTTATTCTGAAAATAAAAAGCTGATGCTCAGAAAACCAAATAGTTTGCCTAAAGTCATATAACTAGCTGGGACTGGG
Source organism: Hystrix cristata (assembly GCA_004026905.1). Taxonomy (NCBI): domain Eukaryota; kingdom Metazoa; phylum Chordata; class Mammalia; order Rodentia; family Hystricidae; genus Hystrix; species Hystrix cristata. Next base: position 12,467 of record PVJO010017700.1, on the reverse strand, counting down.
ATGGAGATTTGTCTGATATGTAATACTTCCATTGTGACATATTGTCTTCCCAAGATAAACCGGAAAATGGAGAAATCCAGGAATTAACTCTATTTACTTTGCCCTGATTAGGGATTTAATAAACTCATACCGTAAATACAGAGTGTTAATTTTTTTAAATAAGGGCAATTAATATTGGATGAAGCCTATTATGTAAGGTTTTATGCTAGCAATTTTTCGACTCTTCTCCATGTATTTTTGCATAAGTTTGCTTCTGAGATGCAGTTATGAGTCTTTACCTATTTTTACATGCTGTTTTTATTATATGTAAGCAGCAGTTATTTTATGTTATTAACCAGACTTGGAAATTTGTGTTGCCAAATTGGGGGGATTTTTGTTGGCATTTTACTTCTGCAAACTTGATTGTATAAAAACATGTCCAGAAAGTCTAATGCATCTCCAATGAATAATGCTGCAGTCATTTCAGAAAATGAAAATGGAAGTAATAACACATCATATTCTATTACCACCATTGCTCTACAGCCAGGTTTTAATGAGCACAGCCCTCTAATCGGCCTGAGCATTTACAGACCTCAGGAGGGGCAATCTACGGCTGCAGGCTAGAAGCAGCAAAAGAGAATGTCTCTCACTTGTGCAACAATGGTGTGGAGTTTGCTGCTCTGTGGGCAGACTCATCAGCTGTGCCACTTCCGGCGGGGCATTACCTGGGGCAGGCACAGGGCCGGCCAAGTTTGCCACTACATGTGAAGAAGCACATAAAATCCATCCAATTTTCTTCATCTGATTGTTAAGAAATAGAAAAGGACTCAGTAACCAGGTACTCTATACCAGGATATAAAAGTAGTGTACAACCATTTGTAATATTTTTCTCGTAGAAATCCAACTGTATACCTTGGGAAGGTAGGAAAAGTGTAGCATGAAAGACATAGAGATAACCATTTAGGATAATACCAAAACTTCCACTGCTGCCCTTCTTGATATGCTGAGTGTATGCCCAATATAAGCAAGAGTGGGAGACTGAGTCTGTTCTCAGTTTATCTTAGTTCCTCCAAGCTACTCCTAGTATGAGAATCAGATGCCTGAAACCAAATTCTGGCACCCAGCTGCCAAAGATGGCACATCGTCTCTATGCACAAGCCAATTTCTTCATCTGGTGCTCAACAGAAGAAAAAGTCATTTGTTCTAAAGTTGAGTGGGTGGGGGAGACCTTGGCAGAGGTGCTTCAGCAGCAAGATGCTGTGGTGGCCTCCAATTTGGCGGCCTCCTGTAGGAATTTCAGGAGGAACTTTCATTATAAGTGGTTTTTCCTTTCTTACCGACTTGAAAAACTAACCCTCACTTAAGGTGTTACACAGCTATGCCACCTTCTAAGCAGCTTCAATACAAAGCAAATGGTGAATGCTGGACCAGTCTAGTAATTAAGGAGGTCAGTAAAATTTTGAGATGCTATGAGAACAAAAGCAATGGTGAAAACATAATGTCTTCTAATGCATCTGGAACGCTGTGAATTTGATCTGCAACCTGTCTCAAAGACCAGAAGTTCCATGCAGTCAGGAGTTGGCAGGAGAGAAGACAATGCCACCAAAGGATTCAGGTCTAATTCTTAAAAACGGAACTAAAGGTACTGGCAGACCTATTACTTCAACATTTTTATGCAGGTAGTTTTTTCTGATTATTTGAAGTATTCCCTGGTTGTGTAGTGGCAGAATCTAAGCACTTTCATATGTTTGGACTCTTGGTAGTAGGCTACATAGGGACAAGAGAGATAGTTTAAAACTACGTATTTGCTTTGTATAGTTCTAGGTGTCTAGGGTATTATATTGCAGCCTGTCTTTTTTATGAGATGCATTTCTGAGAAGCAAATGACTACTCATGGTCCATGGGTCCTTGGGATTGCTCTAAATATTGGTAATTTAATACAAATGTGAATATATTAGAATGCAATGTTAATTATTTTATTTCATAATGTAAAAAATGTCCTTGTTTAAAAAAAGTTACGTCTCACTATGTATCTATTAGTATGGAAAAACAAATAAATTACCTGGTTATACTAAATATTATCAGAGGAGTTTCTGAAACTCTCATATATCAGTAGTGAACACACAAAATGGTTCAACAACTAGAAAAACAGTTTGGTAATTTCTAAGAAAATTAAACATACATACCATATGTCCACACAATCCCACTCCTAAGAATTTACCTAAGGGAAATGCAAATGTATAACCACACAAACACTTGTATGTGAATGCTTATAGCAGCATTATTCAAAATTGCCAAAAACTGGAAACAACCCAAATGTCCATCAGCAGTTAGTTAAAAACTCTGGTACCTCCATACTGTAGAATACTACTCAGCAATAAGAAGGAATAAATTAATGACACATACACCAATATAAATGAGTCTCTAATACTTAAAGTGAAAGAAACCAAACTCAAAAAAATTAATGCTTTATCATTCTAGTTATATGATCTGGAAAATGTGAAATTTTAGGATCAGCAAACAGATTGGTAATCGATAGGATTAGGACTAGGGAGAGGGAGCTGGTAGCTCTTGAAAATGTTTAGTGTATGAGTGCCATTCGGTCACCTGATTATGCGGCTGCTTAGATGACTATGCATTTACCAAAACTTCCATAGATGCATACCGGAAGTGGGGATAAGTTAAAAACAAAATTTAAAGAATTTATAGCTCCACAAAAAGATCTGCTTAAAATGAAGAAATTAGCTAATTCTCCTAGCGGTCTGAATTCAGGTGAAAAGAGGGAGTGGTTATGGGTCAAGGATGAGCAGGTTGAGGAAATCTGGCAGCAGATTAGGGCCAACGGAAAAATCACCAGGACCAAATTCTTTGAGAGATGATCTAGGTCCCAGTGCAGGCCATAGAACCTCTGAAAAAATGGAAGCATTCCTGTATTTAAAGAATCAGCTCCAATTTACTAGAAAAATTATTTTGGAACTCTTCACTGATTTCTGTCTCTGGAACACTGGTATGGAAAGAATGTTCTATGTAACAAGTATGTGGGGACAGTGAGCAAAACAAAATCTATGTGGAATTGATTCTAAATGATGTTTGCATTTTTTCTAGCATCCGGCACAATCTTTACATATAAAAATAATTGTTAATAAACTATTACACAAACACAGTATAAAATAGGTAAGCAATTAAAGTTTAAAAGTCCTCCTCCCTTTCAGCCTCTGCGTAATTCACGGGAGGTAAGCCAGGATACCCATTATGAAGGCAGAAGAAGGAAGTGGCTTCAGCCGCCAGCAGAATCTGAGCGTTCAGCTTTATAACCTCACCTGACTGACGTCGACTGGTTACTCAGGTGAATGAAAAGCCAACTTTGAAAGGCAATTTGGAGCTCACCTACGAATCCCTCTCATCTTTTGCAAGATAGAAATTGGGTCCCAGAAACATGCAATGACTTGCCCAAAGTGAGTTATTAAATTCTAGAATCTGATCTTATACTTCCAAGTCGTTTTTTTCAACAAAAGTACAATCTGCTATTATTTCCCAAAAGAGAAAATATCAATCTAAATGTACAGTTTATAACCCAATGGGGGGATATATATTTAGATGTTTTATTAAATAGATAAGATGCAATCCTTTTTAACCAGTGTCCTGTTACTAATAACAGTAATTTTATAATTTGCAGAACTCAGCCAAGTGGAAAAAAAATCCATAATTAGTTTAGGCAGAATTTCTTTCACCTCTAGTAACTAGAAAGTTATATCATTGCCAATGAAACCAGAGGCACATGCACCATGTCACATTTGCATATAGCAATATACAGCAGGCTCTTCATTTCGTGGGTTGTTGCTTGATTTGATTCTAAGAAGGTTTCCTTTTTGTCACAATCTGTTAGATTAATTGAGTAACCAAATCTTAGTTCTGGGAATGCATTTATTTATTCCTTTCTTGCCTTTGCAAAGAGAATGCAGACAAGGTGTCAATTGATGAGGTAAAGGATTAAGGCCAGAGAGGAGACTGCTCTATCTCCACGGATGGGTGCTGACCTGTTTTCCTTCAACTTATTCTTCCAAGACAGTTGAGCCATTGCAAGGTGGGGGGAGAGAGAGACAGAGAGAAACAGAGAGAGAGAAATACGCAGTCCAACTAAGAACTGATCATGGATTTTTTTTTTTCACTTGGTTGAGTACTGAAAACTATAGTTTTTAGTTACAGGACGTCACTTAGAAAGGTTTGCAATTTATAATTTTGGCTCATTGACCAAAGGAATGCACTGATGAGCAATACAAGTACTTCTTGTTTGTGGGCTTTTATACATGCTTCTTGGTCTCTGGAAACCCACAGGAAAAAAGCATGAAAAGACTAGTCACACAATAGTAAAATAAAAGCATTCTCTTCCCAAAACTATCTACTGACCATCCTTGAGTGAGTAAAGGAAAATTCAACCTGTTTGGTACTTATAAAAATCAACATCAGAAAAAAACTCTTCCAAATCTCTTTTATGTCCTCCTTCTTCCAGCTCCACACATGCATGTTAGAAAATTACTGCTGGAACTATAATTTATTTTTTTTTAATTTTATTTTAAACCAAGAACATGTATTGGTACATTCTACATACAATGGTCACATTCATTACATTAATTCTGTACCTATACATGATGTATCTTGGTTGGAACTATAATTTAAACTGACAAATGATGTTGAAATTCATCACCAGTGGTGGACTCCATGGTAGGAGGGGAAGGTGAAACTCAAGTGGGGACATGCTCCTGAGCCCTTGTTTATCTTGACTGCCTCCCACGTTAGAATGTCAGCTTTACTTCCTCATCTGTTCTATTCGTGACCCCATCTCTAGGGTCTAAAACTAACTGAGCTCTACCAATAGAATGAATGAATTGATCTATTACTAAGGTAGAGGTCTTTGTCAAAAGAATGTTCATATATTTTTCAGGTCACTATAAAAAATGTAAAGCATTTTTTGAAGAGATTAATAATATACAAATAAAAGGTCTTATTGCTCTGTATCGGTCCATGTTGAACATTGTCACATTTGTCTGCACCCCGTTTACAATAAGACACTAGTGACAGCTGTCTCAGCCAGTAATTTTAATACTCATTACATCACTTCAGGTATTAGTAATTCTAAACATGAAATCTCATGACATTTTGACAGAAGGCCACCGAAAAATGTGTGTGAATCAAATGCAAACAAACTTGAATTAATATCAAAAGCAAAGACGATCTTTTTCTCAAAGGGCAAGAAGGGAATTCATACCAGTTTATCATTTAATACTTTGTCGAACGGTTTTGCTGAAAGATTTTTAATGTTCTTTTCAGTATGCAGTCATACAACTGTCTGAAGAGGATGTTGTGATTTGGGTAATAATTTTCTCAAACACATTTACATCTCTAATTTCTTTTTAAATCGAGTCAATCAACATGCTATTGGGGATGCACCTGGAGGCAACCTGTTTGAGGTTTGTTTTTTTTTTAATTTTTTTTTTTTCTGGAAGTGAAACCAACTCTACAGCCATTTGCACTTGAACTTCCTGTAAATACCTCTCGAAGTCCCTGAGCTCTGTGAAGGTAGCACAAAGGAGACAGCCACTTCCAGTCAGTGCCTGTGATTTCTGTGTTCTGGAGGCTGGAGAACAGAAGTGAGATGCTCTCAACTCTCTTTGGGGTCACTGCCTGGAACGGAGAGAAGAGCTCTTGCATTTTCTCAGGGCTTCCCTCTCCATCGATGGCAAGTTGCCTCAGCAGCCATGTTTGCACACGTTACCCACCCATTGGAGGTTTCGGTTTTCACTCAGGTGGCAAGTAAAAGGTGGGGTAAATATTGTACTCCTTAATGATTGACTAGATGATTAGCCCCCAAATCCTCCTTTTCAATTACGTTTCCTCTCTCTTCCTTTATACGTTGTTTTCCTAGACCTTCTGCCCACCACTCAGAACAAGAGTCTCTATTCAAAGACTAACTGGAGCTCAGCTTGGGCATGCAAGAAGTTCTTGAGGGAGGGTAAGGGTTACACTACATCTCAGTCTGTTTTCTGTTGCTAATAACACAACTCCACAGACTGGGTAAATTTTAAAGAAAAGAGGTTTATTTTAGCTCAGGGTTCTAGAAGTCTGGAAACATTTCTGGGATGGCCTTCTTGCTGGCAGGATCCCAAGGAGTTTCAGGAGCACGCATGCTTATTTTCTTTGGTCTCTCTATTCTTGTAAAGTCACCATTATTCGATCATGGGGACTCCATCTGATGATCTTATTTGATCATAATCACCTCCCAAAGCCCCACCTTTACATATCATAGTAGGATTAAGCTTCCACACTTTTGACACCTCACAATAAGGATTAAACTCCAACATGAGTTTTTGGAGGGGACAAACCACGCCAATTCTGAAACTGCTTTGTTACTCCTCATCACTCATTGTTTCATTCAAGAATCTCCACCATACAACCCTTGTCTACCTTCCCATCTCATTCGCAGTCACGGATTTTGATGTCCAGCCATTCTAGAGAAATTTTCCTTCCAAGATACTGCTCTGCACTCAGCTGTCTCCTGTGCTTCGGTTCGTGTTTATTCTTCCCCTGGATCACACCATGTCTACCTCAGCCTATTTCAATCCTGTTCATTCTTCAAGAGTGATCTTAGATTAATTAGTCTTTTGTTTCTGATCCCCATCTAGATAAACCAAGGTGAAAAGTGAATTAGTTGTTATAGCTACATGAGAAAACACTGGGCTAAGTTCCTTGAGATGGAAAGTGATGCGCTGGAGGTGGAAGCCCAAGAAACAATATGATGGTTATCCTGCTTTTTTGCAAAGAGGAGAAAGACCTCAAGGAGTTGAGATGCAGTACTAGAAGGTTGTGACATTGTAAAGAAAATAAATGTGCTACATAAGCTCCATTCGGGAGTGAGTTATAGTGCTTTTGGCCATGAGTTCCATGTTAACGAATCAAAAATATATATTAAGTAGTCTCTTTAAACCTAAATACACATAAAACAAGGCTATGTATTGACCAAGTGATAAAAATGTTATGATCAGAGACTTTAGGAATCAAATCTTGTATTTCTCATTATACGTCCTATTACTCATGGGAAAAAATGACTCAGTATTTATTAATTCAGTATTTGCAGCAACATAATAGAACCCAGCTATTATGAACTATGAATAATAAGAAATGACTATATATATGTGTGTATCTATTCACCCATGTACTTACATCCTATTGATTCCCTTTCTCTGGGGAAACCAACTGACACAAGACTGTTTTCCTAGTTGTAAATGGCCCTCGATTCTCCCAAGGGAAACTGGAAAGGGAGTAGAGGAGGCAAGCAAGAGAATGAGAAGCCTGGCACAGGAGCAGTTCAGGTCAAGTCCGTCCACATTATTGGCTACAGCCTTCCCAGGGGGTGTAAATGTCCACACAGTTTCTGCTCTGGATTGCTCCTGGCAACAAGCTGTAATAGCCAAAGCATTGTCCTCTGAGGAAGAAGGTAAAATGAAGATCCCAGGTGAAGCAGCCACAAGGTGGGAGGCCAGAGAACAGACAACTAGTAGATATCACCACGGCAGGAAGAGAAATCACCCTTTATCTTTGCAAACCCCATCCCTCTCACATAGCCAAATACCTGGTGTATAGTAAGTGGCAAATAAATCTGGAACAAAGAAGTGACCCATCCTGCTAGATTTCACTATAAGTCACAGGCACAAACAAGGGAGATAATCAACATTCTCAGGAGTACTCTTTTGATACTTTTCTAGAGCATAGCTGTTTAAAAATACTTGTGAAAGGGAAGAGTTTTAAAAATAATTTTGTGGTTGCTTGAGCCATAATTCCTTTTCTACAACTATATGATAAAGTTGTTAGTCTTTTGCAGAAATTTTTGAGATCTTAACAGTAAGTCAGGGAAGGTGTCACATATAATCAAAACAACTTCGAGAAAAACAAAAGGTACATTGCCAAATGAGGAAGTACATCCAGTCTCTCCCTTTCCTTCTACATTCTCTCCATCTATCTCTCTCTCTATATATATATATGCACACCTCAATCTCTCTTTTACTAACACACGCATACATACACATAGTCACACATATACTCACACACTCACACATAGTTACTCTAACCATAAAATAGTTCTACACTCACCATGAAATTCAAACACAAGTAAATAAGTACCAAAATATCAGAGAGATCCAAATTGTAATTGTAAATATATTTTTTCTACCAGAGGTCAACAAAATAAGGAAAGATATTTAAATGTAAAATGTGAAAAAAGATACTTGTAGAGGTAATGTTTAAAATGGAAGAGTAATTCCCGCCTCAGGTAGCATCCAGAGCATGAAATCCTTGCTGTTTTCTTTAAAAGCAGTGGAGACATTTTCTTCTGGTAGACCAGAAGGACTGGATTACTCCATCAAGCAGTTGAATTATTCAATTGTCAGAGAGAAGTCCCTATCACCAATAGAATCGGGTCTCAAGTCCTTAGCATAGCACGTCAGATCTTTCACCAGCAATCTTCAACCTGTCTCTCCAGCTCCATTTCCTGCTCCTCCCTTAGAACATCTTCTGATGGAGCCACCCAAATTACTCATGCTTCCTCTAAAGGAATGGGCCACGCTAACGCCTAGTACCTTTCCACTTCCTGTTTCTTCTACCAGACATATTGCTGCCCCTATAGCAAAGCTTTACTCATTCTTCAGTAACCAGCTCAAATTGGCTGTGAAACAAGCTCTGGTCCTCTGGTTCCAAGGCAGGTAAATTCAATCTGCCTGTGTGCTCCAGAGCTCCTTGCACATTCCACCTGGTGGAACTTTCATCATATGTATTGTAATTGTGTAATATGTGAGCTCTTTAGGTACAAAGACTGCATCTTAATTGTCTTTGGGCCCCAGGTTATGTTCTCAAAAAATTAATCTTACATGGCCTGTGAATTTTAGGAACAATGATAGCATAAACTTTTTGGACAGATTAGATAGCAGGTGAATTATTTGTTATTCTAAGGATCCTTACAAGCTTTGTAAACCAAACACCGAAAAGCTCTCTACCAAAAGGTACTAAAGATTAAAAAGTAATGCAAAATAAAAGAGCGATACAATACACAACTACTATAGGTATCTAAATATGTTAAATGCCTAAATATGTTAAATGGGATTTTAAAATGACGGTTTAACTTGAGACTTGGACGTGGAAATTACTTGGAGAATTGAATAGATGCTGGAGGGTAGTATTATTGTGGAGGAATACAAAGAAGCATCATTTAAACTGTGTGGGAAAATTGTAGGGTCACAAAGAAAGTCTAATCAAACGGTTTGTGTCTGGGAGCATCAATATGAGATAAAGGGCAGGTGTTCCGGTAGACAGGAGAAGCCTAGAGATGGATAATCTGGAACGGGTAGTGCTCAGAACTCTAGCCAAACAGTTGGCTAATAGACAGCAGAAGCTCTGAAAGCAGGAAACAGGGTATTAGACCTGGGGCTTGAGCGCAAGAGTAGGTGTCCATCTCTGAAGAAGGCTAACAATGCCATGAAACGGAAGTACCAGGCAGGCTATAAAACAGAAACTCTGGGTTGGGGGTGTAGGTCAAAGACAGAACATGTGCTCAACATGAGGCCTTGGGTTCAGTCCCCAGCATGAACAACAACAACAACAAAAAGAAGAAGAAGATGGGAACATGAGTTTGGAATAAGGGTACACAGTGAAACATTTATCAAGTCTCCTGCATAAATGTAGTCACCACCCCAAGTCACAATGACAGTGTGGAAGTGGCAATAGAACTGGGGAGATGTATCATTGGTACTCTTCCCTGAGAGCTACTGGAATTCCACCAACCAACAGTAGAACAGATCCTAACCAAAGTTGAGCTAAACACACAATGGGGGGTCCAGAATTTATGAGGGCAGAAAGAGGAGAGAGGTCAAGGTAGTCTTCAACAGCAGTCATGAAGGCCAGTCCCGGAAGGGCTGGACATGCTCCTCATTTGCCATTGAATATCTAAAGTATGAAATTGGCATAAAGATGAGGGTGACTCACAACGGGGTGGGACAGAAGGGTAGAAAGAGGGTCTAAGTCATCTAATGAAGTCAAGAGCCTGAAGAGAAAAGAGGATTTGAGTCATTGGGAAGTGAGAGGGAGAAAGAAATACTTCAAAGAAAAGATTAGTTGATGGTAGTTGAGCAGATCAAAAATGGCACATTAAAGACTAAAGGAGAACAGAAGAGAGAAGATGGAAAACTCGAGGACCAGACCTGTAGAAAGGAGCCAAGGACAAATCAGTGTGGCGCACTGTGACACGACTTTGTGACCCAGGAGATATTTTGATCCTGTGTAAAACATTTAAGTAAAATTGTATAAATATGACCTATTTTCATAAATAAAAAAGTATTTTCTGAATTTCTGTGACAATAACTCTACTGCAAACCCAGCAGACTTATGTCTAAGTGCAAGCACCAACCCCCGAACAAGACACAACAAGGGCAAAGACTCTCTCTGCCCCGGGAGAGACGTGTCAGGAGAGGAAACAGGTGGCTGGGGTGGGCAGATTATGCTGATTTTTGAGATGAAGGCTAAAGGCACAAAGAAGACAGTGCTGAGGTCGAAAGCTTTGAGTCCTAGTGCAGTTGTAGGAGAGCATTGGCTACTAAGAGATGCAGGTGTGGTGAACTGGAAGAGAAAAGGCTAGATGCTCCAGTACTAAGCTGCATCTTGTTTTATTATGATCACAATAAAATCTTGAAGTTATGTTCACTTATTTGGTTGTAGTTGGTCTTTGGGGAGAGAATAAACTAGACCCATCAATAAAATTCCCCTTGGGAAATTTGTGTTTCACTGTTTAACAAAAAAAAAAAAAAAAAAAAAAAAAGGAAAGTATTTTCTGGAGCTCATTCCATTAAGCCAATTTGATTCTTTGATCAATTTTCTATATAGCACAGTTAATTTTTTTCATTTTTATCTGTAATGTAACTGATAATTACTTCTATTGTAATTGATTCTTTCCAACTTAAATATTACTCTGAAGCTATGATTATTCTATTGGATTTCTTGAGAAAATATTTTTCCAATTATAGCTTCTGCCATTGTAATTTTTCTCCCCTCTGGCCGCTCTTGCTTCTAACAAGCTCAATTTCCTCTACGTTGAATTTGTTATATCTAAACTTCATGAAGATTTGCTTCTGATGTCAGTTTTTAATCACTGAGAAACATGATGTGAAGCTTTAGCTTTTGTAATTTTTTTAATGTTGCCCATTTCTACCAACTCTAACTTTACCTAGTCTTTCCAAATATGCTTCTTCCAAAGGTTTTAATCAGTAACGCATTTTATAATGTTCCATTTCCATCACTGTAAATTTTATCTGGGAAATTTTGGTTTTACCAAGAAAATTAATTGGTACATTTTAGATATACATAATGATCACATTCATCATAGTTAATTTGTACTGGTACATGATATATCTTGGTACCCCCCCTTAAAAAACTGAAAAATGTAAATGAAGCTGTTGTAAATAAGGAGGGGAAGAGGAGTTGAAGAGAGGGGTGGGAAATTTTTTTACCAAAAGTCTTCATTATAATATTTAAATACTGGAGTGCTTACTATGCAGAAACAAAGAGAATAAGAAAGGTATCTGGAAACTATTATTGCTAGTGTATATAAATACAGATTATTTAGTGTACAGCTATATATAGTTTATATAATATGTATAGTATGTTACTTTTTATATAAAAATGCCAAATAACATATTTGTATATTAAACACACATGCACACATTTATCAAATGCTGCAAAAAGAAACATGGGAAATGTAAACCAGAAGCTAATTGGGCAAAGGTTATTTATTTGGATAGATGGCAATGGGGAAATGGGAGTGAAAGGTTCTGAACCTACAGTTTATATTTATGTTACTTTTATGTTTTGAACCATATACAAATATGATAATGAAATGAAAAGTGTACAGAAAGTAAATCCCGAAATTGAATCAAAACAGAAAAAAAATGAATCTAACAAATGGCCACTCAGAAAAATATTCATTTAACTTGTATTTAATTTCAAATGAATTAATTAGAAATGTAGGAGCAGCTCCTCTCAGAGGGTCTACAAACAGTGAATTCGCTTCTGCTCATTCTGTGGGCTCTGTGTTAACTGTCAATGCTCTTGGTGGAAAAGCAGAAGGTCTAAATGTCCCGCTGGGACAGAAGGGCGAAGTAGCTTGAGAAATTTGTCAAAACAAAAAACAAAGACTATTTTCTCATGGAGGAGAGAGATACAAGCCTAATATTTCCCCAAAACAAAATAAAATGGCAGAGTGGTTGGGTCAGTGAGAGGTTTGCCTGGTATCCCTTTGTCTGGTACCCACAAAAGAAAAATCTCCACTCTTCTAGAAGGATGAAAGATATCTCAGCTTTGATCTTAGGGAAAGTCAACAAACACCACAGCAACAAAATGAGCACCGTTACGAATCTTTATAGCCAAGAAAAGAATAAAGCTGTATTGATGTC
>PVJO010017699.1:0-38525 GCA_004026905.1 Hystrix cristata | reverse complement strand
GGGTTCGAGACAAGGTCTTGCTTTGTAGCCCAGGCTGGCCTTGAACTTTCAGCGATTCTCCTGCCTCAGCCTCCTGAGTGCTGAAGCTACAGGACTAAGCCCAAATGCCCGGCCTTGGAGGAAAGAAGTTGAGGTAGAAGCAGCCCAGGCAAGGAGGAATCGAGGACCTAAAGAAACCGAAGCGTGGCGCCCAGCACTAAAGCAACCACCGCGGGCTGCTCCGGAGCCAGGGCGAGGCCGAGCCGCCTCGGTCCACGCAGCACGATCCACGCGATCCGACCCGCTGGCCGCACGCCACGCGGGGACAGAAAGCCCAGCGAGCGGCCTGGGCGTGGGCAGAGCGTGGGCAGCGGCCCTGGGCGCGCGGTGGCCTCCGTGGGGCCCCGCACGTCCGCGCCGCCGCCCGGGGCCGAGCTGGAGGGGAGGGCAGGGGAGGGGAGGGGCCTCCCGCCTCCGCTCGCCCGGGTGCGCGGTGGCCGCGAGAGGACGCACGCGACACGAGCCGGCCAGGAGGGGACACGAGCTGGACGCGGCCCGGCCCGGACCTCGCCCCGCGTTGCAGGGCGGAGCCCACCGCGCGCTCCTCTGCGCCCCGGGGCGCTGCGCCCCCTTCGGATGGGCTCGGGAGGAACTAGTCTGAAGAGAGAGCTGCGAAGGAAGTGAAGGAAGCCAGATTTCAGATTGTCTCCTGCCTGCAGTGGCCGCTCCATAATCAAGCAGTAGGTGCTCAGTGTAGAAACTGGCAAATGTGGAAAGATGTGACTAATTAGACCCCACAACTCCGAAGTATCCACAAGTCCACACTTCATGTGGCACAGGTCACGTTTTGCCATGTGTCTCTCTCTTAGTTACGTAACAATTCTGCGCAAATCATTTTTACTTAGTATCTTGTAAACATTTCTCCTTTCCCGAAATACATTATAAATATGTCTAATGGATCTATGCTAAAACTGCACAGCTGTACACAAATGTAACTCTTTTCATTTTTTATACGGTCAAAGGATACAAATGTTTTTAAAGTTCTTGATTTTTTTTTTAATGAATACATGTTTGCAGTGTAGGATAATTACATCCTTTGTGGGGAGTTGGTGCGTGTATATAACACATCTTTGTTTCTTTTCTCATCCCCTTTCTGCCCTTTCCTCCACTGCAGATGTTGTTGAAATGACTGTAGGAATTTGTATTTCTAGTTCCCCGGGGTGCATGGCCTGAGGGTATTGATCAGGGAAAGATTCCCTGGAATAGGTGACCTGGGGCCTGGAATAGGTGACCCCATTTCTCCTTCTAGGCCCTAACCTCTGCTCTCCCTTCCTCCCTTCATTAAACAAAGAAAAGCAATTTCTGCACTCAGACATACAGCCTAGGGCAACTTTGGCCAGTTCTTGTTTTTCAGCATCCCCTCCCCATATCTTTTCCCCTCAAGCTCCAAAACAATATCATCAGATCAGAATTTAAAGAGCAGGCGACACCTAGAGACCTGTGTCTCCTCCTGTCTCTCCCAAGCTAATAGGTACAGCAGCTCCCTCTGGGTGAGGCTCAGGATAGTCAACCTAGGTACTCAGTAATTAGCCTGTTAAGACTCTCCTGGGGAGGGGCTGGGGATTTAGCTCAGTGATAGGAGTGCTTGCCTTGCAAGCACAAGGCCCTGAGTTCGATACCCGGCACCACCAAAAAAAAAAAAAAAAAGAATCTCCTGGGGAATTGGCCCCAGAGTGCCTGCCTTTCTGAACGGGACTCCTTGGCAAATCATGGCCCAGAATTTATTCTCCAAACCTGAGTGTCTGAAGGGACTTGAAGTGATGCCCGTGTTGGAGATTCAGTATTGCACTGTAAGAAGAATCACTGAGTCGGAAGTGGTGGTGCATACCTGTATTCCAGCTATTCCAGATGCTGGAGGCAAGAGGACTTGCAAGTTCGAGATCAGCCTGGGCAACTTAGCGAGACCCGATCCCCAAATAAAATAAAAAGAGCCAGGGATCTAGCTTCATGGTAGAGGACTTGCCAAGCACGCGTGAGACCCTGGGCACAATCTCCAGTACTGAAAAAAAGATAAACAATGATAAGCACCCTATACAGCCTGTAGCTGCATGCTCATGAATACTCTTTAGGTCCACAGCAACCCCGTAAGGAAGGCGTATCACAGCCCTCACTTTACAGATGAGGAAACTGAGGCCTGAAGATGGTTTTCTGACTTCTTGATGCTCTATAACTAACAGCATGTGTTGCTTTCTTTCACTTCCTCCCTCTGCTTCTGTGGGGAGAGAGTGAATCCAAGCAAATCTGCACTTTTTCTTCTATTTTAAGCCCTTGTGTACCATGTTGATGCAATCACAGCACAGCACTATTTGGATTAAAAAATACAGTAACAGCAACCACTTTTTCGCACTAACTTTATTGATTTGGCTGCAAAGTTGCCACCCCGTGGTTTTGCCAGACTCTAACCCAGAAGCCTGTCTGCTTGCCCAGATCCATGAATTCAGCTCATGGGCTACATGAGGAGCCTCCTGCTTTGCCCGTGTCTTTAAAGTCAGTTATGTCCAGGTACCTGCCTGGTGACTTCCAGCCAGGCTCCTGGCCCCCAGAGGTCTCTGAAGACCATTCCCTATCGGGAAAACTGCTTCCTTCTTCAAGCCATCCTTAAGGCTGTTGTCCTTTCTCCTAGGATGGCCTCATCTACTATCTGTTCATCTTACAGAAGAAGCATCTGGTCACTCAGCTGGTTGTGTCGCCAAGTGGGGATGCAGGCCTACCGTGCTGTGACTTGTAGAACAGGAGCCAGTGGTCACTGGCTGGCCCCTGGCTCTGGACCATGGTGGGTGAGCTCAGCAGATAGACGCAGACAACGCCAACGCCTGTGGGCACGTGGAGCCCGCCTCCCAGCGGCTCCAGGGCTGCTTTGAGGACCTGAGCTTCCTCAGCAGCGTGACTTGTGCCTCTGCCAACTCTGCCACCTCTTCAGACTCGCACTGGCTAAGCCTCCGACCTTCACAGTGCCAGAGACAGAGCTGTACACGGGACCTCTGGGGACATCGCACCTAAAAGAAGCCAGACGGAGGGAACAAGCCACCTTCTTTCAGCCCATCCTAATCCTTTCTTGTGGCTGGTAGGAGCCTTATTTTGTTTTTCAAATGATTTAAAATGTATTTTAGGGTTGGGGATGTACAAGGGGTGATTGAAAAATATAGTGAATGCTTGAACTCTTTGTAAAACTTATTTCAGTAAAAGATGCATTGCCAAGAGCAATGGATAATGTGTTGAAAGAGAGGAGGGGTACTTTGAGTAGTATGAGGGGGACTGATGGCAGTGTATCTTTTACTGTAACAAATTTTTAAAATTCAAATATTCGTCATACATTTCCATCACACCCATAGCCCAGTGGTAGAGTGCTACTCTAGCATGCACAAGATCCTGGGTTCAATCGCCAGCCCCACAGAAAATTAAGATAAAATAATAATTTTAAAACGTTACTACGGGCATATTGCATACTCATATGTGTACAACATATTGTCAGGGTAATCTTTTAAAACAATAGTATGATTGGTGCTGTATTTTCATGCAATTTCTGTATTGCTTTCATTTTATATTTTGCTTTCTCTATTTCTTTTTAAATGAAGATATACTTGCTGGGTGTGGTGGCACACACCTGTAATCCCAGCACTCAGGGGGCTGAGGCAGGAGGATTGCCATAAATTAGAGGCCAGGCTGGGCTACATAGTGAGACCCCATCTCAGAAACTAACTAAATAATGAAGGTATAATATGCATACAGCAAGATGTGCATGTCACTTCACTGGAGTACAGGCTGTTGAATTTTCCCAAGCCAATCATCCTCAGTCGTCTGCAGAAACAGCATTTCTGCCTCCCCATTTGCATATGCTCCTTTGTGGAGCTTTTTTTTTTTTTTTTTTTTTTGTGGTGCCGGGGATCGAACTCAGGGCCTTGTGCTTGCAAGGCAAGCACTCTAATCACTGAGCTAAATCCCCGGCCCTTGTGGAGCTTTTGATTGTTAATCTTTCTTTCTTCTCATCTGAAATGTGCCTGGTGCACATTGCCCTTAGCTTAAAGGTGGCGGAGCCTCATAGTCCCATCGTGTGGCAGAAGAAATGGTTCTTGTCCACCTCGCAGAGGTGGAGTTAAATCAAGTGCATTCAAAACCTGGGCACGTGGGGGAGGCCGAGGGTAGACACCTTGGTTTGGGGGCACTTCAGGTAGGAGGAGATTCTGGATAGACATTGTGCCAAGGTGCTTTGCCTCCCTGGCAGCAGGTCTGGGACTCAGGCCCAGGCCTCCAAACAACCTTCCATTATTCCTGGCCTTGTTAATGTTATGTAAATACCATGGAGTGGGGTGGGGTGTGGGGCAGAAGGGAACACACAGGGAAGAGACCAGGAGGATTTCCTGTGTGTGCTGAGCAGGACATGATGGCTGGCTGGTTATGGTTTGTGCCTAAATGTTCCCCCAAAGCCTCATGAGGTCATAGATGGTGCTTTTTCAGAGATGGCTGAATCTAGAGTGTGTGATACTGGGATTAAGGGCATGTGATTACGAAATCAGCCCACTGATTGGTTTGGCACTGCCCTAATCCTGGCAGCCTCTATAAAATATAAGGCATGGAAAGAAGCTGCTTAGGTCCCTTGCTTACCTTGCTGCCTTCTGCCCGTCTGCCATGCTACCCTGCCTTGGATCCAGTCAATTACGGACTGAGACCTCTACAAACTGTAAACTAAATAAACCTTCCTTCCCTTAACCTTGGGTGTTGGGTATTTTGTCTCAACAGTGAGAAAGGTAACTAAGACATGCCCTTCTCACCTTTCACTGGAGAGAACCACATCACTTTTGGTTGCTTCCAGAAATAGCCTCTACCAGTTCCCTGGAGTTGATCTTTCCCAAATCGTATGCCGAGTATCTTCGGATGTTAATTTGTACATGCACTTCATGATATTTTCAGTTTTCAGGGACACAGTGTTTCTTGACATCTATCGCACGCAGCGTGAAGTGGATTCCATTCCATTCACTTTGATGGCACTGTGTCTTTACAGTTGATTTTTGGTGGATTCTGTCTCAAAAAGCACGAGCTAAGCTGGATGTGGTGGCACATGTCTAAAAACCCAGCACTCAGGAGGCTGAGGCAGGAGGATCGCCTCAAGTTTGAGGCCAAGCTGGGCTACCTAGTGAGTTCAAGGACAGCCTGAACTACGTAGGGAGACTCTATCTCAACTACCCTCCCTCTCAAATGCAAAAGCCATATGAAAATTGATGGGCAATAGGAAATGGGGTTGGTCGTGTGCAATCAATCCACTTCTACAGTTTGGAAAATTGTGCAGTCCTCAACAGGTGTACATGTCCAATGAGAAAGCAAGAACACTTAGTAAAGAATGAAATAAAACTATCAATCCTTTTAATTTATGTATGTTATTGTAGTAAAGAACTACAAAATTGTTAGGATGTGAATACTTTGGTTGTTTGGACCTAACATGAAATAATCAGCTTGCCTAGATACTTCTTTTGGCCTCAGGGCTGTGTGAACCTTTGTTTTAGGCCTAAGGCGCCTTGAGATCTGGTTCCTCAAGTTACTTTGGCATCGGTGATGCAGGCACAGTGTGTCAACTGGGTGTTTGGCCTGTGACAGAGTCCAGGGTGATCTTCTTCAGAAGAAGAGGGGGGGTCATCCAAGTGGGCCAGCCCAGAGGTCCTGGGGTCTGACACTTTTGTAATGAGTGGAGCCCTCTTTAGGGATGATAATGCAAACCTGGGGCTTGAAACTGGGCAGCTGTTTGCCAAAGGCCTGTATAAGTGAAGAACCTGGGAACTTCAGGTTCCTTAGCTTCATTAGTCTCTGCCTGAGACCAGCCAATTCCAGCCATGGGAGAGGGCTTTGGTGTCCAAGCCGGGCTTGAACTCTGCTGCCACCACCTGCTGGCTCTGTGATGGGGAGTGGCAGCCACCTTGTGTCACAGAGGCATTGGGAGGGTGAAACAAGGTGCTGCGGGCTACAGTGTCTGGTCAGCAACAGGCAACCACCTGGGTCCCTGTCCTTCGCCTTCCTCCACTCCCATGCACGTGTCACAGGGTCTTGGAGCTGTGATGAGAAGGGCTGCCTAGTTTCCTCTGTGTGGGGTGAGCTCAGTAAATGCACGTATACAGCAAGCAACTGTCTGCCGAAGATGCAAATCAGACTGAGCCTGGTGTCTTGTCTTGGTTCATTGCCCTGCTCAGGGTCTATTTTGAGAGGTCTTCCATTTCCCATAGACAAAAGTCTAAATTCCTTGCCCTGGCACTTGACATTTTCCCCAGTCCAGCTTCAATCTAACCCTCCAACATTTTGCCCCACTGGGACCCAGGGCAGCTACTCTTCTAACCTACCCCATCCACCCTTAATGACCACTGCAGCCTCAACAGAAAGCCACTTCTGCTCCCGGGACTCTGTCTTCCTCAGCCCCAAATTGTACTCATCCTTCAAGGCTGGACGTCCTTTGTAGAGTGCACTTCACTGTCTGATTCTGGCCCCTCTGGAATTGCGTCCTCCCAGCTCCTATCACAGCCACTATTTGTCCCACACACCGGGTCTTAACCACAGGCTGCCTTCTTTTGTTCAGTAAGGTTGAGGGAGTTTGTTTTTCCTTCCAGCTGCCTTGAAAGCTCAGTGTGGTGTCATGGAAATAGTATGGGGCTGAAAGTAGAGACTTGGCTTGTCTCTAACTTGCTGCTTAACTCAGACCAGTATCTTTTCCCGCTGCTTTTAACTCTGAAGTGAGACATTCGGATAGCGAATCTCTAGAATTCCTTAAAATGAGGATCCTCTCTCCACAGGGCACAGCAGGATGGCGTGGATAAGATTGCATTTAACAAACATCCACGTATTTGTTGATCACTTACACCCAACGCACAGAGTCAGGTGCTAAAGGATGAACAGAGGCAAACAGTATGTAGTGCCAGCTCTCAGAACACACGGGAGGAGTGAATGTGCATACTGTACCCACTTAGGGAAGGCACTGATGAGGGCTTGGGGCGAAGGTCAGGGGCAGTGTGTTTCTGATGTTCTGGGTGGTAGTTACTTGGTCTCTCCACTCTGCCATTTGGCACCATTCTCTGAACCCCATCTTTCCCCTGCTGTATCTAGCACTCCACCAAGAACCTCTCTGTCCTTATGACCACAGCTGGGAGATGACACACATGTTCCCTGGTTTAGAAATCACTAGGCTACTCTCAACCTGGGTATGGCCCCTCCACCCTCTCCCCCCCCCCGCACTCAAAGAGTTACCTTGAAGTCAGGCACTCAAGCCTTGTGTGTGTGTGTGTGTGTGTGTGTGTGTGTGTGTGTGCGCGCATCAGGAAGAAAGTACAGTGACAGCAGCCAGTGATTTGTCTGATTGCGTTATTAGGTGCCAAGCACTGTTCTGAACACTGTACCTACACTCATTGCTTTAATCTGCACAACATCTCCGTGAAGTCGTTACTATTATCTCCTCTGGTTTACAGTCATCCTTGGAATCCAGCAGAGAAGTCAAAGGACTCGCTCTAGACAACAGGTAGGAGGAGGAGCCAGGCTGGAATTCAGCAGGCTGGCTGCACAGCACTCTTGAAACAGCTACGCGAAACCACTGCACTTGCAGCGCTCGGCCAAGGCGACCTATTTCCTGGAGCTACCCTGGCACAGAAGGAGATGGGCAGAGGCATCTTCCCAGGGCGAGGTGCAGGGGTGCCAGCTGGAGCAGAGTCGGCCATCTGACCCTGAGCGGCAGGAAGGGCTCCGGGTAGAGAGGAGCCCCGGGCAACGAGAGGTCTGAGCTCTGATCTCTGATCGTGGTTTTTACCTCAGAACTCCTTCCGCCGTTCTGAACCTTGAGTTTCCCCATCTTTAAGCGGGGAGGGGACCGGGCACAGCAGTGCATGCCTGTAATCCCAGGTACTTGGGAGGCTGAGGCAGGAGACCTGCAAGTTTGAGCCTAGCCTGGACAAGTTAGCAAGAACCTGTATCGGAACAAACAAGAGTGGGGCAGGGGGCTCCATTCCGGCCAAGGCAGGCCACACAGTGCGGGCTGCGTGCAAGCGGCAGGAAGGCGGAGCGATTATGCTCCGTCCGGGGCCGGAGAAGATGCAGGGTTCACCGGGCACAATCCGGACCACAGCGACCCAGCAGTGACCAGGCCCGATGCCAGGCCCTGCACGGGTGGAGGAGGACGGGGCGGGGCCAGCCAGCCCCCTCTCCGCACCGCGCACGCCAGGCCCCGCCCTTTTTCCCCCTCCCCGCCGCCGATCAGGCCACGCCCACAGCGCGAGTCACGTGCGCGCCACGCACCATTCCTCGGCGTGGATCCCGAGGGAGGAGGCTCGAGGGGCGGGGCCGGGGACGCGGAACCCAGAGGCGGCGCAGGGCGGGGCCTGTAGAGAAGGGCGGGGCCTGTTGCTAGGGCTGGCGCAGGAAACGGGGCGAAGGGGCGGGTCCTACTGGCTGCGGGTACTGGCTGCTTGTTTACTCCTGGCGGGGGAGCTTTAACCCGGGGGGCGGAGGGAGAGCGCGAAAACGCGGGCCGGAGCAGCGAGCCTCCGGAGCAGGACCCAGGCGGGGAGCGGGGGCGCGCAGACGGCGCGGGACGCCTTGCGCAGTTTATTTTCTTTTTGGTAAATTAAAAAATACATTGCTAGCCTGCTCTGCGATCCCTGCCTCTCCAGGCCTCCCTGCCCTGCAGACGCTCATAGGCAGTGTGCACCGCGGTTGAGGAAGGGTGCACGCTCGCCTTCCTTTCGGCCCTGAAATTCCTGGATCCTGCAGCGTGCTGTGGAGTCGTGCTCGCGGGCACCGCCGCCTCAGCAAGGGACTCCGGGCGCGTGTGGTTCCCCGTGGGTCTCTGCCTCTCCTCCGTCCAGGAAATGATTCATTTGCACTCTCGTCATACAGTTTGCACGTCTGCTTGGGGCTACAGCTACACAAATAAGTTCCCTTTAGTCTGTGTTCTAAGCTATGCAGCCTCTTGAGCTTCTTCTAGTCTACAAGGCTAGCGAAGAGCTGCACAGAAGATTTAGCAGGAAACAGACGACATCTGGGCACCGTGCAAAGCCCTCCTCGGCTAAGGCGGTGTCTGTGATCAGAAACACACTGTACAAGTACGAGTAGCTGTCATGTAACCATTTTGCACGTGAGGAATTGAGGCTCACAAAGACAAGATGGTTTGTCAGAAGTCACACAGCTGGTAAGAGAGCACAGGAACACACGCGAGTCCTCTGACTCCAGACGACGCCCCTCCCCCGTCTTTGGGATGGACGCGAGAGTTTCTGTGTCCACGGTCCCTTCCTTTGCAACATCAGTCTTCTATCCCTGTGGTTTTATTTGGCCTCATAATCATAATATCCTACCCTTCTGGCCTCAGCGGCCCGAAGGGTGGGCCTTTTAACTAAGCAGAAACAGTTTTAGTCTTTTCCTGGAACTAATACACCATTGTTGGGAGAGATACTTTTGTTTTCTGCTAGTCTTGTATAATTGGGATCTGGTAGTTGGGAGCTGACAGCAACCGTCTTCACAAGTCTGAAGGAAGCGCCTTTTCTTGCGGAGGGGGAGGGGAGCTCTTTTGAAATAGAAAAAAAAAATGGGCCGACTAAGAAGAAGCAAACAGAAACCGGAGATTCAGAGAATAAACCTTTACAACTTTGTTTAAACCTGGAGTCTTGCTGTTTAAACCTGGAGTCTGTGGCCAGTTGTTGTGCCTGGATTTTCCAGTTAAACCAACAAGTTATTTTTCTCTCCTCTCTCTCTTTTTTTTTTTTTTTTTTTTTTTTGCTTAAGTTAGCATAAGCTGAGTTCCTGTCACTTATCTGTAAAAAGAAGTCTGACTAATAAGTTTGGCACAGTGTTTATTTATCCCTCAGAGAATAATGGAAATTGGGTGCTGGCCACAACTATCACTTCTTAAGTGTTCTGCTTCCCAAAATGAGTCACAGTGAATGTAAGCCCCATGGATATGGGTTAGACAGGAACACAGCTAATTCTCCTTCAGTATTACTGCTGTTATAAACAGGGTACAATTCAACAAGCCAAAATTAGAGGCTAGAGAGATGACATTTAAATTTAGAATGGCCTGGATCATGAAGAGTATAAGACTGAGATTTTTGATATAAGATTACTAGGTTTTTGGTGACAACAGAGAGGTACTAACAACTATCCTGTATGTTGGTTACAGTTGGAGGATTTTAATTTTTATTTTTTATGAGTACAAGTTTGCAGTACATAATGATTACATTTCTCGTGGGGAGGTAGGGAGTTGGTACATGTGCCTGACACATCTCAATTCTTTTTTCATTCTCTTCCCTTTCCTCCCCTCTCCCTCCCTCCATTTCTTAGCTCTTTTCCCACTTGCAGAAGACCCATTTCCCTATTTCCTACTATCTATCTTTTATTTTGCTCTTTATTTATATTTTGGAATTCTCATATAAGAGAAACCATGCAATACTTAAGCTTGTAGGTCCTATTTATTTCACTTTACATTGTGGTCTCAATGTACCTTCATTTGCCTACAAATGACTCACATTCATCCTTCTTTATGGCAGAGTGTATAAATGCCACATTTTCTTTATCCATTCACCTGTCGATGGACATATAGACTGCAAGTAGGAAAACAACATTGAATTGCTAAGAGCAGGGGCAGAGAATCTCTGATGAGTCATTATTCTTTTCCTGAGCAAGTCCAGCAATCAGCAGGTAGGTAGGTCACTAAGCCAAAGGTGGTCAGTGGTCCACAGAGAGAAAGGCTGGATGATCTTTTTCATATTGTCAGCTCTGGCCATTCTGAGGACCTGGGGAGAAAATTATAGAGAATATGTGTACCGTGTACTCCTTGGGAACACATCAAGGAAATTAAAACTGGTATTGAAACTGGCATGAAAAGAAAAAAACTCAAAATATGTGCCATTCCAGTCCTTGTCCACTGTCTGACTTCCAGTGGCAGGATTTTTTGCTGGCTCAGTCGTCTGTGAGATGCTTGACAAAGTTCGTCTGCAGAAATCAGGAACCAGCTGTAACCTTCTTCCTGAGAAAGAGGGGAAAGTAAAAGCGGACGTGGTGGGTGAGGTGGACCAGGCTGAGGACCATAGGAGAGCCAAGGAGGAGAAGGAGAGAGGAACAGTGGCTGTGGGAGTAAGATGTGGGGGAGAGGAATCTGAAAGAGGATTTTTGGAAGTTTGGCTGTGAGTTGTGCAATGAAGTTCTTCCTTGGCTTCCTCCCATGAGAAGGCCAACAAAGACATTGTTTTTTCAAAAGGCTTCACATATTCGTTACCGTGCCAACCCATGAGTGCAGATCATAGAAGAAGAAAAACCAGAGTCCCACTGTTCAGACAGTGGTGACATTTGGAGCTTGATAAGGGAGATAATAGTGACCTTGTCACACCATCTGTGTGTGTGTGCCAGCTCACATGCGCTTCCTCAGAGGCCTGGCTTGGGTCTTCGCCAGTATTTCTGTCGGAGTTGTACTTGATTTTATTCCCATTTTTATCCAAATCCACTGGGGCAATGGAGCGATTTTGCTATTGTTTCTTGGCCAGGAATCATCTGAAAGTCTTGTGAGAAGAACGGCAAGGAAAGGAGTGACGCTCACGCACCACAATGGCAGAGAAAAGGAGAACAGGCCAAGACTTACATTATTATCGGGCCCTTTTGAATTGGGTTTGCTTTTCCCCTGGCCACGCCACCTACCCACAGGTCTCCCATCCACATTTCATAACCTGTCTAGCTAACCAAACGTTCCGTGGCGTCTCTGCTCCTGCACCTTTCCTAAATGCACATAGGGAGTCCTTCCACCAATCAAAGGACGGGTTTGCTTGTTGGGAGTGGGAACATGATGGTAACGCTTTCCTGTCATTTGGCTCTTAGTATTTGTCTCCAGATGAATTGGCTGACGAATTTCAAAGATTCTCTTTGGGATGATTAGTTTGGAAGGGGAGGAACCATGATAGGGGAAGGGAATTTTCAAGGGAATAACAGTGTAGAATGGTCTGAGAGTGGACTGAGATCTTCACTCCCACTTTGGAGTGCTGCATTACAAAGTACTTCCTGCTAGTCATTTCTTTGGCCCTCAGGAATCATCAAAAGCCTGTTGGGGTGATTTGGGAGGCAGTCAAATACACTACCAGAGCGGGAAGGTTGGGATTTGGTAAATCAACAGCTTATAAATGAGGAGATTGTGAGCTTGGCCACGTCTGAGACAAGCAGTGGAAAATCAGAGTGCTCCTGGGTGGATAATACAAAAGGGTAATTGAATGGGATTTTAATAATTCATAGGACTTCCACTCCAATGTATTATAAGGATTACTTAAGCAGGATGTGGCCTAATGCCTGATGAATTATGGGTTAAGAGAATCAGTATGGTGACTAGGTATCTTATCAAATTAAAACTCAGTTTTCTGGGCAGGTATTTGGCTCCAAAAAACCAAAGGTAAGAATCATTTCCCTCACTTAAATAAATTTAGGCAGGTCTGTGAAAAAAGGAGAAACATTTGTCAGTAAGTTATGTAGACATGGAAAAATTAAATTTGAAGGAAAATCCAGGTTTGAGCCTTGTTGTCTATACTGAAACTCAAGAGGGGATTCCACACTACATGCTGAACCTCTTGGGGTTCTAACCCCTTCCACACTGGTCTTCCAAAGCGTATCCCGCTATGGGTCTATGCAGTTTTAAAAAAAAGGAAAACCTTTTCATTTGGTTTGTCAAGATGTTGTTCCCTTGATTGACTCCAAAGCCTGGGCAGTGGTGAGTGAGAACCTGGGTGTGATCAGTATTTCCCAGCTCCCCTAGTTCTGCCATTCTGTGGTTGGCAGGGAATTGCCCCGTGTGCTCCATCAAGAACCACATATGGTTCTCCTACTGTTGTCTCAGGGTCTGGCCACTCTGCACCCTCTGGGAGGTGGGTGGTGGCAGGCACAGGTTCCTTTGTGCAGCAGTTGAGTCTACAGAAGAAAAAGGATGATGGAATGCATGTGTGGGGCCACTGAACAGAACAGGGTATGTGTGAGAGATGATGCACTTTCACGACTGGCGAAAAGGAAACTCTGGGGAGCTCACTAAAGAAAAGGCTTCCCCTGGGACAATGCTGCCATGGTGCAGAAAATAAAAATAAGAGCCTGAAGAGCAAGGTCATGTGACAGTTAACACAGTGCAGAAAAATAACTATTAGGTGTTGGTCAGAACCCAAGAAACTGAAAGAGGGCATTCAGAATATAAATTGTTCTGCCAATTCTTTCTCACTGGCTGTTGTGCAATCTCTCTTTCTCTTTTAGGGGTCTCTGATGTGTTTTTCCAGTGCCATTTGTTATCTTCCTTCAGGCTTCCCTTGGGGTGTAACCCAGTCCTCTTTTAAATCTGAGATTCTCTGTTTTCTTTCACTGTATTAGTCCATTTTGAGTTGCTATAACAGAATGCCAGAGTGTGGCTGCTTAATGAAAGAAAGAGATAGCTGGGCGAGGTGGCGCACACCTGTAATCCCAGCCCTTGGGAGGCTGAGGCAGGAGCATCACCATGAGTTCAAGGCCAGCCTGGGCTACATAGTGAGTTCAAGGCTAGCTATAGTGAGACCCTGTCTCACAGAGAGAGAGAGCAAGGGAGGGAGGGATTTAGTTCACAGTTTTGGAGGTTGAATGTCTAAGAATAGGCAGCCCCACTGATTCAGCCTTGGGTGAGGGGCCTACAGCAGTGGCAGGAAGGTATGTTGGATGAGGGGCCTTCTTGACGGCAGGAAGGTGTATTAAAGGAGACAGAAAGCCAGAAGGACTCAGCGGCTCGGCTAGAGTCTCTGTGACAACTCATGCGTGTGAAAATGAACTCACCGCGAGACCACATCCCTCCTTCCTTAGGGTGATGCTCTGGTGACTTAACTTCCTTGAGGTCTTGTCTCGTAAAGGTTCTGTCACCTGTCAATATTGCCACCCTGGGGACCAACAGAGGGAGCTTGGGGACAAACCCATCCAAATGAGCACCCACCTTGTTTTACATTGTCATCTCTTTAAGGGCTCTGAGTTACTTCCCTTGTGGGTAGAAAAAGCTGTCTGCCTTGGCCCATGTTAGGCCTAACGAAGAAGGTCCCTG
Organism: Hystrix cristata; assembly: GCA_004026905.1. Lineage (NCBI taxonomy): Eukaryota > Metazoa > Chordata > Mammalia > Rodentia > Hystricidae > Hystrix > Hystrix cristata. The sequence goes on along the minus strand of PVJO010017699.1, from coordinate 24,454 downwards.
GGTGTAATTGGGAGCCAGCCGCATGCTACTCGTTGAGTTGAGCTGAAATGGTATTTTCACCGCATGAGATTTTCCTGTATTTGGATGCTTCAAAGGGAAAGCCATGTCCAGATAGTCTTAAGCCCACACAGATATCTTTTCCTTGGTCCTCCGCCCCTCTGGGATCAGTCACTAGCACTTCCCCAGGGGCACAATGTAGGACAAAGCCACAGTTGATCCCCCTTCAAAATAGTGCTGTTCTGGATTTTATCATCCTGCCCGAGCAATGAGATACATAATTTCGATCCCTACTTTTAAAAATGCATTCACTAGAAAGCAGATGCGGTTGTTCCAAAGTGGATTTCCTGTGTCATAGAAATCACAGAAGCATAAAAGGAAAAAAACAGATGTTCACATAGAGCCTGCTCAGGCTTACACATTCTTTCATACCCAGAGTCATTAGGCCTTATGTTCCGTGTTCCCAAAGCCAGTTTGCTTTTTTTTTTTTTTTTTGAATATGAACTCTTGCTGAAATTCATAGTTTCAAGGTTAGGAGGAGCGGGGCATGGTGATACACGCTTATACTCCCAGCACTTAGGAGGATGAGGCAGGAGGATCAAGAGTTCAAGGCCAGCCAGGGCTACATGGTGAGTTTGAGGTCTGCCTGAGCTATATAGTGAGACCTAGTCTGGAAAAAAAAATTGGGAGGAAGGAGGCACAGACCTGGAAGTTTATGCACCAGGGTGTATCTGTGACTGTCTACGGACGTGGGAGCTTGTTCGTGTGAAAGTGTCTCCGTGAAGATCTAAGCAAGATACTTCAGGGAGATGCTTAATCTTTGAACAACCTTCTTGCAACCGATCAATCCTTTCTCGTCAATGGGCTAGAAGGCAAAGCTCTTCGAGCCCCGAAACCCATACAGATTGAATAGATCAGAGCTGATTGAATAGATCAGTGTGAAGAAGACATCAGCCCCAGTTGCATTTGCCCATCACTTTCCCTTTAGAATTCCTCACTCTCGAGCTTCTTAGAATGAAAACGCTTCAAGTAGGTGCCAGGCCTGCCTTTGCCCACTGAAATACACTATGATTTTCTCAACCACAAACAAAAAGGGACAAAATATGCTATAAATATCAAATTAGTAACATCATTTTAAATTCACAGACTTTTTTAGCACGTGTGCTGCTGAAGTGAGCACAGAAATTCACAGCCTGGGTTGAGATTATGGCAGGGAAGCTATGTTTAAAACTGTGTGTCACAGAAGTAACAGTGGCCCTTACTCCAAGTGAATGAAAAAGAGGGTGTCAGTGAACTGGGGACCTGATATCCTGATGCCCTACTTTAGGGGACCTAAATTCTGGAGCGGGTAATAGGGACTAAAGACGTGGATAGGGGCCTGGTTCATGGGTAAATTTTTGGTTGTCCTTATGGTTTATATCTAGACGTTCCCCAAGAGCCTCATGCGCTTACAGGCGGGGCTTTTGGAAGGTTATTAGCTCATGGGACTTATAACTGGCTTGCTGCTAGGAGGTGGGCTCTGGGAGGACAAGGTCACTTGAGCCAAGATCGAGTAGATGGAAAGCCGTTGGATGTTTTGAGCAGAAGAGCCATATAGTCTAAGGTAGGCTTTAAAAGGACTACTGTGGCTGCTGAAGTGTTGAATGGACTACAGCAAGGTGCCAGAGACAGGAGGGAGGAGGGAGGTAGGAGCCTACAGCAGAAGCCGAGGTAAGAGAGAGGGTGGCTGGATTGGGAAACGGAAGGACATTAGTAAGGTAGTTCGCAGGTGAGCCAACAGAATTTCTTCATGGATTGTGGAGTAGGAGAAAGAAAAGAGGACTTAGAGATTATTCCAACCTCTTTGTTTTCCAAGCTACTAGGAGAATAGGATGGCTATTTACTTGAATGGGAGGGAACAGATTTTGGAGAGACATAAGAAATGGATGTGGACATGGTAGTTTTTTGTTTTGTTATAGGATTTCACTATGGAGCCCAGGTTGGCCTCAAACTTGTGATCCTCCTGCCTCAGCCTGCCAATTGCTGAGATTATAGGCATGTACCACTCTGTCTGGCTCATGGTTCATTTGAAGTCTGATTAGACATCCAAGTAGGTAATTGGTGATAAGACCCTGGAGTTCAGGAAACCAAGTGAGGTATCTTCAGGAGCCCTGGAACCTACAGAACATCAAGGCATGCTCTGAGTCAGGGATCAGCTGGACTACGGAATATTTCTACTCTGTCCCAAGGTCCAACCAGAGACTCACATCTTAACATATTTATTAGGCAGCTACTGCACGCCACGGCAGGTGGCAAGTGTTGGATACATACATTGGAGATCAAGCCACATTCCCTGTCTTCACAAAACGCTCCATAGGGGGGTAGGTCAAGAGAATGGAGGTTTTAGTACCATGACTCAGGAGTAAGTTTGGGGTGGCGTTGGGCACAAAAGAGAGGCATGTCAACCTGTCTTGGGGTCAGAGAAAACTTCCCTGAGAGCATGCTGTGTAGGCTTCCCTTGAAGGGTGAGCAGGGGCAGCTAGGTAAAGGGGCGAGGGGTGGGCGGGCCACGTCCTAGGAGAGGCAACAGTATGGACAGCTCAGGGAGTCTGCTCAAGTGGAGGACAGGGTAGGGAGTGGTCTCAGACTCACAGCACCCTAACATATGACCTATGAATGTGTCCACATAGTATGAGGCAGGAAGGGGAGACAGGGCCTGGGTCTGTTTTGCTTAACCTCACCTAGTGGGAGATACTCCCCCAAAAGCTAATTACTTTGCTGGAGAGAAGGTACAAGGTGCTGAGATCTTAATGGTGGGGTTGAATGTGGGAGAAAGCAAGGTGAGGGAGTTTTAATGGGACGGATCCCAGGCAGGGCGAACTGTAGTCTTGGGGAGAGATGTAACAGGGACGGAAGTGGACGCCAGAAGTTATCTTATTGAGACCCTCTTGCTTGGTGTAGTAAGTGCACTGAGCAGCGTGTGTTCAGGAAGGGCCTGGCTTCCGTGTCGAGGTGCTGATTGCTGGCCGGGTGTGTGCTTGGGGCTGGGTATGTGTGACAGGCTGTTCTCCCCAAGTCGGTGTTGATGTGCAGAACTCTGGAATGCACACTGTGCAAGTACCTACCTGCAGGAAAAGGGATTTGCATCCAGCATATGCTGGAGAGAGCTCATGCCTTCGATGGCTGCGCTGCCAGGACAGCATCTCAAACAGAACAAAGTACAGATTCTGCTCAAACTCGGAAAGGATTTGGGCTGACACATATGTATTTGTCAAATGAACAGGCATTTTGGTTTTATTAGAATTCAGCCATTTTAGGAAATACTTAGATTTGGTTAAAAGTTGGGACTAGATGTTTTAAAGAAAAATAAATTCATGGCCAGACACCATCCATTTAGAAAATCAAGGAATTTAAATGCTGTAATGGAGTTGGAGCCTGTGCCCTACTTAAAGTCAGAAACTTTCTCATTTCATTTAATTCCGCTTGCAGGTGAGCCCCAGGGTTGGCTGCAGGGATTCGCTTCCCTTTCCTCAAAGCGACCTTAGTCTGGGTGCTACAGTTAAAGCTATATCATGTGTTATTTTGAGTTGTTTCTTAATTGTTGCAGGCACATTCATTCACCTCCAAGGTGGCTGCCTGATCCTCAGGGCAGAGGCTATGCAGAAGTGTTTAAGAATGAAAGGAAACAAGGACACAAAATGTGTATAGGCTGTATTTATTCCTTTAATAAGAAAATATAAAACTCCAACCTGCCCTTTCATGTTAAGGGGAGGCTTTGTGTATTAAGGTAACTCCTGCGATCCCCACAACTTGTTCCTTTTAACGCAAGGCAGACATCTTTCCTTTAGAATGACAGTTAAATGGTTGAAGGAAGTTTTTGGTAATTTCTTCAGCAAGATGTCAACAAGGGGCACTCCTGACATTTCAGACCAGGTGCATCCCCGGCTCTGTCACCGTAAGTCCAGTGGGAAGCCCTTCCTCCTAGTTGTGACCATCAAAAATGTCCCCAGACACTAATAAGCGTCCCCTGAGAGAAAAATCGGCCCTAGGTGAAAACCAGCATCCTAGAGGAATTTTGTTTCCAGTCAGTTTCCTTACTTAGCACATTGTGGGAGCCAGGGGAAGGGAAATACTGTTCATGCTGATTTGCTAGGCACTGTATCTATGCGATCTTATTTCATCTTGCAGATAAAGAAGCTCACGTCCAGACTTGAAGACCCTGCGGAAGGTCACCCGGCCAGGTCAGCAGTTAAGTCGGGTTTGCCTGCAGGCTTGTTCGACCCCAGAAACTTCACCCAGTTGCCCTGCAGGAGAAGCAGCAGGCCAGAGATTGTACCTGTACTGTACTTGCAAAAATTAGATCGAAAAACATACGAAAACCTTTTTCTTGGGGGGAGTGATTACTCTTCTATTCATTAAATTCACTTACTATAAATATGTGCAGCATGTCCTCATATATAGACACCCCGGGCCCTGCACTACCGTTGTGGGTCTGCTCTTATCTAGAAAAAACACACAGCAACACAATGGGACAGCTTCAATTCTCCTTGTTACAAATTATCCAAAAGCCAGGGCCTAACGGTGCCAAAAGCAACCAGTATTGTTTACATAAGGGTTGAAGGCTAATAGTTAACTTTCTCCCATTTAATTCCAGAACCGGTAAATAACGCCTCACTTTACAACTACAAAGGAGGGAAATGTCATAAAGCCGGGAAGACAACGCTCAGAAGCCAGTGGAAAGGTTGGTTTTCCTGCCCCAGGCCGCCCGTCCAGCGCCGCGCCACCGCGGCCTCGGGTCCCCGTCGCCCCCGCCGCCCGCCCGCAGCTTTCTGGCTTCCTTTCCTGCCCTGGGGCGAGCTCGGCCTCTCTCGGAGAAGCCTGTCCGGGAGCCAGGCCTGGAAAAACAACAGCGAGAAACTTTGGCAGAGTTTGCAGCTCGGTGGAAGGAAAAAAAAAAAAAAAAAAAAAAAAAAAAAAAAGCACACCCTCAAGTTTGGTTCGGGGCTGCAGCTGCCGGTTCCGATTTGGGGGGCGGAGGCCGGGGGGGGGGTCAGCACTCGGTCAGGTTCGAGTGCGCATGTGCACGGAGGGCCTGGGCACTTATTGAGCGCCGACTGTCTACCGGGGCGTGCGCCCGGCGCGCGGGGGCGGGCCGGGGACCGGGTGGGCGCGCAGGCCGGCGCGCGGGGCTCCGAGGCGCGGGGGCGCGGGACGCCGGGGGGCGTGTCCCGAGGCTGGCGGCGGGCGGCTTGCCGGCTCCCTTCCCGGGCGCGCGATCCGGGCCGGGTTGTGGCCGCGGCCGCGTACGTGAGCGCTGTGTCCCGCGGAGGGAGGGAGGCCGGCCAGGTGGGCGCGAACTGAGCCCGGCGGAGGGCGGGCGGCCGGAGCCAGCGGGCCGCGCCTGGGGGGCGGGGCGGCGCCCGCCAGCTGCAGCCGGAGCGAGCGCGGGGAGGTGAGCTGCGCGGGGCCCGGCGCTGCAGCAGGGCCGGGGGCGCGGGCGCTTCCCACGCCGTGCGCGCCCGCGGGGGGCCGCGGCCGGGAGGCGGGCGGGGCGCGGGGGGCGCTGCGGCAGTGCCCGCGACGGCCGGGTGGCCGGGGTGGGGGCGCTGGTGGCCGCCCGCCCTCTCCCGCGCCGCCTTGTTTATCTCGCGGGCGTCCGCGCTCCTGTCCGATCCCCCTCCCAACTTTGAGCGGGGGTCGGCAGTCGCCTCTCCGGCGCCCTGGCCAGGGAATCTGGCCTTCCCCGATTCTTTCCGGCCGGGCGCCCCGCGCGCTTCTGTCCACTCCGCGACACACCCTCCGCCCGCGGGTTGGCCCTGCACCCTCTCAAGCCCGCTTTGGCCACAGCTCTCTCTGTCCCCGTGCTTTCAGCCTGGCTCCTTTCACCCCGTGCACCCAGCCCTGCCAGGCGGTGGCACTTTGGGATTCGGGGGTGCTGGGGAGGGGGGTGACGCCTGGACACGGGAGGATGGGTGTTGGCATGTGCCAACAATTTCAGAGGCAGCGTTTCCTTCCCTGCCTTCGAGTTAGGATCCTTGCCGTCCATTGCAGCGGGCTCAGAGAGCCAAAGAAGCCCACCTGCCAGGCGGTGGGCACCGCCACGCCTCCCGTTTGCAGGCAGCCGGCCCGTTCTGGGGCTCTGGAGGTCTCCCCCAGGCCTCTGTTCCCGCGGTGCAGGCCGGTAGGCGTAGTGGGTATCTGTCAGGCCCTCACTACTTTCTTCACACCAGCTTTCCAGGAAGGTGTGGCTGGGACTGTTTGCTTCAAAGTGAGTGCTCAACAGGTATTGAAGGTCTTGGGACACACTCCTGGGGTGTTGGGTAAACAGAGTTTCCTAGTCCGGAGGATCCTTGAGACAGAGCAATTAGGTTCGACTCCACCAGTCCTTCTAGGAGCTGCTGTGTTCTCAGCGGGACGCCGGGCTCCTTGGGAGATGCTAACAGACACCTGAGAATTCTAAGGCCCCCAAAAGCCTGTCCGCTAGGCAGAAATGATTTTAAGAGCGCAACTTCAAATTAATGAGCTGTGGTTGCCTGAGTTAGAGAGGGCCAGGGGGTGTAGCAGATAAAAGAGTTGGGGAAGGGGATTGGCATACTAGTTTTGAAATGAGGTATACTTGTGGAGAACAACTCCGGGGCAAGACCCAAAGTCAACAGAAATAACAGGTGGAAAGGACTGCAGAAGGAGGATCAGAGGAGCGGTTATCAGTGAGGGAGGATATAAAAGATAAATGAAGCCAGGATGTAGCTCAGTGGTGGCAAACTTGCCTAGCATGTGCAAAGCCTGGGTTTGATCCCTAGCACTGCAAAACAAAACACAAAATACCAAAAATGATTCCCTTGGGGACTTGTCGTCTCATGCAGGCCACAGGAAAATAGGTGCATGTGAAATAAGACCTCCAGATAGGGCCTGATCAACTGTCCGAAGGAGAGGCATAGACCTAGGTGCTGTTCGAGAAGGGAGCTCTTGGAAGATGAGACCTTTGAGATGGCGACAAAGTTTGACTGAGCATGGCCTTGGCCATCTTGGAATGTTTCCTGAACAGTAGGAGATAAAGGTGGAGAGGAACAATGGTTGAGATTGTGCAAGTCCTAGAAAACCAGGCGGGAATTGCATTTCACCCTGTGTGTGCTGGGAGACATTAAAGGTCTTGGGGCCAGGGAATGCTGCAATGGAGTATTTGGAAAGGTTTTTGAGAGTAATGTTAGGAGACAGATCAGTTAGTGGGCTGTTGGACTTGCGGAGTGCCCGTGGTTTGCACTGGATTTAATTGGAAATGGAAAAGAGGGTGAGTTTCAGAGATGTTACTGTTGAAATAATCTGTTGACAGGGGCAGGGTGAAGAGAAGAGATGAATGGAAATTAATTCTTCGTGGAAATTGATTATATGCCAGGGCCTTGGAGCCGCTGTAGTTGGTAACTCGAGAAATCGGAAATGTGTGTTTTGCAAAGAAGTAATTGACACTCAGGCTGTGTAGAAGTTTCTGCATTTGCCAAGATATCGAAGTATAGGTGTGCTGCCAGCAGCTGCTGCTCTGAGTCTGTGGGATCCCCGGGGCAGAGCATTAGAGTGGGCGTCTTCCCGGTCATCCAGGCAGCTGAGGATGTGAGTGAGACTTAGAGTCTGGCTTGGGAGGGCTTTCATTTTGCCCTTTTTCAGGGGTGGTGCAGGGTCCAGTAGGGCAGGCTGGCCTGGAACTCACTATGTAGCCCAGTCTGGCCTTGAACTCGTGGTGGTCCTCCAGCCTCAGCCTCCCAAGGGCTGGGACTATGGGTGTGTGCCACCACAGTTTTCCCTCTTCTGTGGCCATTTACATGACACTGCCCGGTCTTGATCCTGAAGTTGGAGAAGCAACTCTGGAGAATCGAGGCTTCCAGGAACCTGGGACCATTTATTCTAGGCATGAGGGTGTGATTGGAGGTTGGAGAGAAGCAGAATAGGATTTGCTAAAGGTGTTGGACTTTGAAGCATGTTGAACTTTGGACTACACCGAGATCTTCAGGCTTGTCCCAATGTTTCATTTGTGCAGGGGGAGGAGGGAGCATGGAGCATAACCTAAGGAAGGAGGGCGGGCATTTGAGCCTGGGGGTGTTGACTTCTGCAGGGCTTGGTCCTTCCCAACCAGTCTAGTTGCCCATCCCAGGACTCGGGTGACTTGCATGCAGAAGGGAGCAGACACCGTTTTATCCCAGCTCTGAATTCTGCTTTCTTGTTGCAAGGGTGACTTAGGGTGATTTGCTGGACAAATTCCCCAAGCCTCAACTTGCAACATCTGAATTTGAAGGATGATTGCAGAAGGTTGCAGAATGAATTGAGAATGAAATTAGTTCCTTAGCCTCCTTGTTTCTCCAGATGCAGATCGGTGAACTGGTAGGGGAAGAGGACTTGGGAGAGGAGACCTGAGGGTGTGGATCAGGCACTTTTTTCTTTCTGGCGAATATTTGACTGCCTGAAAAATAATTGCATAGAGTAGTGGTTGAGCTCACTCATCCTAGAGCAGTGTTTTCTGCACTGTTCTGACTGTGAAATACATTAGGAAATAAAATTTACATCATGACATAATACCTACGATCATGTATGTAAAAATCTAATTTCAGTTCATGTAATACTACCTCCTATTGCTTGGTGCCATCTCCTCTAATGTTTTTTTTGGTCCATTTTATTATTTTCCATTAAAAGTGCTATTGTCAGCTGGGCATGGTAGTATATGCTTGGGAGGCTGAGACAGGAGAATTGGAAGTTCAAGGTCGGCCTGGGCAACTTAGACCCTGTCTTAAAAAAGCTGTTGTTCATGTTGTTATTCTCTAATGAAATAATGGATCATGATCCGTGAACAATTTGAAAAGCATGGAGAGAAGTTTCACAGTCAGCATTTATTATGCTACTCGTGTGCAAAGATAGCCTTCCCAGGGCTGAAGGTAGAAAGGTACAAATGAGAGATAGGAAGTGTTCAGTCTTGTTGGAGGTACAGCCTGAATTAAGGAGCAAGGCAAGACGATTAAATGCCAAAAATGAAAAAACAAATGCCTGTAGTGTTTGAAGAGGGGGAACGATATGTACAGGCATGGCTAGGAAAAACTCTTTGCAGAAGGAAGTGTGGGGCGAACAGTTTAGGTGTCTTAAGTGCTGCATGGCAGAAGGTGTGAGTGTGCAGCGGCTTGGAGTTAGGAACAAACGCAACGTGGTTGTGTGTGAAAAACACAGTGCTCTTAGGATGGAGTAGGGAGAAATTAGATTGGAAATGTGTTTAAGGGTCATAGGAAACATGAGGCTTGTAAAGGGGCGACTTAAAGAATATTTTAAGCCTATATGTGTGTTATAATTTGGATAAGACAAAAGCTTTTAAAAATTGGGAATAGCCCAGAAAACCTTTGGGGCTCTTTACTTTCTTTTTCTTTTTTGGGGGGGAGTGCTGGTGATGGAACTCAGAGCTATGCACTTACTAGGCAAGTGCTCTACCCCTGCACTAAATCCCCAGCCCTTTGGGGCTCTTTAAAAGAGTCAGACCTGGCACTCATTTCAAGCTGAGGGGTGGCTGTCACCTCCGAACAGGAGGTAGGCCCACAGGAGATAGGCCTGTAGTTCCCAGTTGTCAGAATCCGGGTGTTCCCTGCTGCTTTACGTTCCTTGCTGCATCCTCTAGGTCTTTGGCTTTGCGACCACAGTTTTCAAGAGACTTGGATGCCAAGCCAGAGAATTTGTGGTTACTGTCAGAGGCCCTGGGTGGCCCCTGGAGGATCTGGCACGAGTGTGACACTGTGGAATCTGAGGATTCAAGTGCCGTAGCTTTGCTTTGGGCGAGTGAGTGGTACTTTGTGAGGAGCTGCTGGCTGGGCCTTGGGAGTGTTTTTATGATGATCAGAATGGCGTTTACTAGAGAGGGCTTTGCCCTGTGTTCTGGAGAGCAAGGCAGGTTTCTAGTGATCCTGAGTTCTCTCCTGCTTCCCACTTCTGGCTGACGTGGTTAGATGGTGGCTGCTGGCACGTAGCTCTGAGGATGGTGCTGGGGTAGTAAGTTGGTGAGATGTGAGTCATGGCTGTTGATTGCCTCGTGACATTAGATTCTGAGGAGCTTTGGTTCTCTGAGCCCATAAAGGAAGAACAAGGGGAAGGGGGAGCCATTTCTTTCTTATTTCCTTACCCTTGAGGTGGCCCCAGGAGGGAGAGTGTACGATCCAGAGAGATTCATAGTGACCACAGAATCGCTGGCTCAAACCCAGGTGTTACTGCAAATGATCCAGAAGAGCAGGCATATTTGGGGGCAGCTGAAGTGATAAGTTCAGGTCTCTGTGGCCAGGACACTCTGGCTTATCCAGGAGTCCATAACTATCCATGTTTCAGAGCTCCTTCCAGGTGAGCTGCAGGTGAGAGGGACTGACCCATAGTCTCCCTGCTTTTTACAGGTAGGACAAAATTCAGTTGTAAGTATTGTTTTTTATAACACTTAAAAAATTGAAGTGCATTTTTCTTAAAAACATGGGCTATAGGATGCAAGGGTAACCAGAAGTCAGCTGAATCATATCAAATTAAATCCATTTCCTGTTTTATGTGATGGCTTGCTTACTAAACCAGAGGGGAATGCTGTGGTGGCTCTCGTACATTTGGCTTTAGTAAAGTATTTCACAGTTTCTTAAGACATGATTGTCCATATTAAATCATAAGTGGTAAAATAGGGTTGGGGTGGTGTTACTAATTTAATTTGGTAATCCCATGCAAACGATGTTAATTACTGGCACAGAGTCAGCCTGGAAAGAGGTTGGAAAGTGAGTGCCACAGGGCTGTCTTGGCTTGGGTTAGGGTTAGGGTTCGGGTGGTTCAAGATATAGAAGGTGTGTTTGATCTGTTGGTAGCACAAAGATGGGAAACATTGCTTAGTAGATAAACCAAGATTCAAAGTCAACTAGAATGAGGAGGAGCCCAAATTAAAAAGAAAAAAAAGCTGAGTATGTTGGCACATGCCTGTAATCCCAGCTGATTGGGAGGCTGAGTCAGGAGGATTGCAAGTTTAAGGCCCTGTCTTTAAATAAATAAATAAATAGTGGCTAGCTAGGAATGTAGCTCACAGTGCCCTCCTCCAGTTTTCATAAGGAATAAATGTAAATGTGGTTTAGTTTTATAGTTTTGAACTGTGATATATTAAGATGTTCTTACTATCTAGTAAGATAATTCCTCTTCTGAGGATATAGACGAGACCATATCCAAAATATAGATGATGTTTTATGCATAGGTTATTCAGATTTTTTAAAAACTATAGTGAAAAATTAGTAAACACCTAAATGTCCAATGGTGTGGGCTGGAGGTACTAGATAGGTTAATTCTGGTGGATGGGTCTTTATAATGGAATGTTATGGAGTTATGCAAAATAATATTTAGGAGCAATTTAAAAAATAACAGCGAAGAATGTTTCTGCTAAAAGTTACAGTGCGTCTACAATATAATTCCTAATGTTTAAAAAACATGAGTATAAAATGACTGGAAGGAAGTATTTTAAGAGTACTAAAACTAAGTTGCTTCTAGATGGGTTGAGCTGAGTGACTTTCTCTTTTTCATGCTGTGAATTTGTTATTTGCCAGCGGGGAAAGTACTGCTACTTTGAACACACCTTCTTGTTCAAGGACAGGATGGGGGTAGGTGATCCATGTGGTACTAATGTGCTGGCTGAGGCGCTGCAGTAACAGAATAAGACTCGGGCCTTGGCTGCCGTTGGTGCAGGCCCAGTGGGGAAGGCCAGGCCATATGGCAGGAAGTCTTGGGTCATTTTTGTTGTTCATGAGTTCAGTGTGAGTCTTCACTGTGATGAGGCTTTCAAAAAACCAAATCCAGTTGAAAATCACAGGATCTAGTCTTAATGACCTTGGTCATGTGACTTTGGACCACTGGGAAGCCATAATTTAAAAGGAACATGAACATCAGAGCTTGACCCATGAAGGAAGACTAGGATTGGGAATGACCGGAGTACACTTACTGAGGGGATACTCAGTAGTGCCTACGAAATGTTTTCATGTTATCAGGTAGAGGAAAGAGTACACATGTTCATTTTTGCTCGTGGTTGGACTATGACCCATGAATGGATCAATTGCTTTGTCTTCTGTAGCTTCAGATTCCTCATCTGTAGAATAGTTGCCCTGATGTGGAGGGGATTTAAAGTACCCTTTAACCCTAAAGATTGGGACAGCAAATTTCATTTCAGCTTGCAGAGGGATTTTCTGTTTGGCAGATGTGCCCAGCAAAGGAGATGGCTGCCTGTGGAGTAGTGGGCTTCTCCTCGATGGAGGTATTCAAGTAATGCTGTGAATCAGGGTGCAGCAGAAGAGAAGAGCAGGAATTAGGCTGACCTCCAAAGTCTCCTCCAGTGCTCAGGGTCACTTACTATGTGACTTGTCAAAGCTGAAAGGAAATACGGAACAGATCCTGCTTTCTGACATCTTTGAGTTACTTTTGCTGTCGTTATGCGCTCTGCTCTGACTAAGTCACAGAGCACGCTCTCGTGTTTGGAGATTAATGCAGCATGCTTTCTGTCTCCATGTGCTGCATGCTCCCATTCTGGCACTGGAAAAATCAGTAGTTGGCAAGAAAAATGCTCTCTGTTCACATGGAGTAAAGCAGTTTTGGGGCATGGCAGCTTTAGATGTAGGTCAAAAGCCTCTGCACACTTGTTGATGGCAGCCCACATCTCCTTTATTTCCACGTCATTCGTTCCTTGCATGGTGTCTGTCACTTGTTTGATGCGGGACTGCTGTGAATCAGCTCCCCGGGCCTCACTTACTGGGTGTGGGGAAAAGTTAGACTGACATTTTTTTTTTCAGTACTGAGGATTGAATCCAGGGCCTTTGCACTAAGCTAGATTCCTAGCCCTTTTTATTTTTTATTTTGAGACAAGGTCTCAGTATATTACCGAGTTGCCCCACGGTGGGCCAGAACTTGTGATCCTCTTGTCTCAGCCTCCCAGAGTGCTGGGATTGCAGGGTGCACCACCATGCCCAGTTTTATACTCAACAAATACAATAAGAAATAACAGTTTTCTGCCTTTTCTGTCCTTTGAGTATTAGGGAGCCAAAAACTCTTAGTAAGAACAGCTGCATGCAGTGACTGAAGAATTAAAACCCTCTCGCTGCTTTATTTTTATTCTGTTGTGCAACACAAATTGCTCTCAGTGTTCTTTTCTTAAATTCATGTGTCCTCCATCCATTTAAATCTTGTTATCTAGTTCTATGGTGACTGTCCCCATACTACTCACATACTTTATGTAGCACAGCAGAGATTTCCAGTGTTCAGATAGACAGACCAGAGTTCTGCTGCAGCTGAGGGAGAAGCTGTGTCGGAGTGGCTTTTTTTTTTTTTAATTGAAGCATAATTTACATATAGTGGAATGCTCAGATCTTAAGTGTGCCATTTAATCAGTTTTGACAAATGCATGTAGAGAAGAAACGTACTCAGTACCCCAGAAATGTTCCTTGTGGTACTTCAACTGGAAGTACCACAAATCTGATTTCTGTCACTGTAGGTTAGTTTTGCCTAGCTGGTTCTTAATATTCTAAATGTGTTTTTCTAAGGGCTCTGCAAGAAGGGCTTTGAAGAGATGAAGGGGTGTGTGTGTGTGTGTGTGTGTGTGTGTGTGTGCGCGCGCGCGCGTGTTTGAAAATCAGTATCCAGAGCTGGGGGTGTAGCTCAGTGGTGCACTGCTTGCCTAAGATGCATGAGGCCCTGGGTTCCATCCCCAGCGTCGTGATAAGTAAGGAAGTAAATAAATAATTAATAATGTATCCTGTATGGCTGGGTGGCCTGAGTAGGTAAATAATATTTTAGGGTTTGTCTAATGAGATGTTCAGATCCTTCCTTTTTATTTGCCCAAGGGATTCAGACTGATGTTAGAAATCCCAATTCCCAGACGCAAGAGTGGAAGGCCTGGTCTGCTTGTCCTCATGAAGAGGAGGTGTGGCCAGGCACGAGCTGCCTGATTGGTGCATGTGTGCATGCACGCCTGTGTGCCTACGTGTGTACTTTAGTGTGCTGTGCTGGGGAGCTGCACTGCTGGCTTTGAAGGCCTGGAATTGCTCCGAGGACATCCCTTTGGATTACCAGAAGTCCCTGTGACATACTTTCTCTTTTTGCCAGCTTCTTCCTAGAACTGGCAGATAAATTTAACAATCCACAGAGTTACAGAGTTGCACTTCTAAAATTGAAAGGAGATCTGTGCTGCACAGTCCCAGCTGGCTGGGAAATCCAACCCAGATCTGTCCTGCTGAGATATCTCCCAGCAAGCACAGGCCAGATTCAAGTAGAAAGTTGCTTCTAAACTCATTATTGAAATGTATTGTGTAGAGTTTGTTTCTTTTTTAAAAAAAAAATTAAATGAATCAATGAAAATTTCATTATATGAGTAATACAGGAACACATTCTCTGTAGGGGGAAAAAAACTGTAAATCTTTCAGAGCAAGCAAAAGATCTTCCCTGATTACCTCTTTTTTTTTGGTGCTGGGGATCGAACTCAGGGCCTTGTGCTTGCTAGGCAAGCACTCTACCACTCTTAATCTCAGTCCTTCTGCAGAAGTAAACCACTATCCTGGGGTTGCTGGTATTCTTCAAATGCTTTGCATACTGACATCTGTGCTTCTGGGACTTACAGAAAGTAAAGGACATAGACATGTACCTCATCACGGTTTCCCTCTTTCTTTCTTATTTTTATATTTATTTAATTATTTTTTGGTTTTTTGGGACAGGGTCTCACTATGTACTTCAGGATGGCCTTGAACTCGCTATGTAACCTAGGTTGCCCTTGAACTTGCAGCGATCTTCTTGCCTCAGCCTCCTGAGTCCTGGGCTCATAGACGTGTGCCACCATGCCAGGGTGGGGTATCTTCTTGTCAATGTTCATAGGTCTTGATCTTGTTTAATTCCTGCCTGCTCTTCCTAAGAATTAGAAGGCTAAGCAGTTATTTCACCTTTCCCTCATGATGGACACAAAATTACTTTCCATTTTTTTTCTGTTACAGATGTGCTTATAAAAAACATTGTTGTGCATGGCACCAGGGCAGCACCAGGAGCTTTCTCTTGGTAGGTCTTGGCATGGTTGGTTAGCAGCGTTTTTAACTCTGTTCTGATGGAGACATATTCTAGGTGTACTTCTTCACTTTACGGTAGGTTGCAGGGAGGCACTCATACAAGCGATCACTTGAAGACTAGGGCAGGCTTTAGAGTGTGTGAGGCTGGTGCTGCCCCGCTCTTGCAGACCCTGCAGGTTGGTGCTGGTTGATGAGAAGGGCTGGTGCTGGGAAGTCCTCTCCTGGCTCCTGTAGTTTATTATGTCTGGGCCCTCTGTGTCTCCAGGACTTTGGCCTGTTTGTTGATAGTGCTTGTGTGGGGAAGAGGTACAGGATGCATGAGTAGCCCATGGTGGACTCCGAGTGGTAAATTCTACACTCATGTCACTCTCTAACTGTAGGTCTTCTCGGTGCCATTTTAGAATACAAAGTGTCTCTTAAACACTTGAGCCCAAGGGAGGCATTTGGAGAGATTTTTGGGTTGTTTCAGAGTATCCAGAACTCCACTATGTTAATGAGGGGAGAATGGCGTGTGCCTGTCTGTTCTGTATGCATCTGGCCATCTTCAGCAGTTTGCAGACTCCTAGTAAGCTTGTGTGTTAATCACACTGGACGGCCCTGTGCACTTAGGAGCCGCTGTGGCCAGGAGGGCTGGACTACTCCCCTGTTGAAGGCAGCCCCGAGCCTGGCTGTGTGTGGGCGCCCTGGTCCCCTAGCGAGAGGAGGCAGAGCCCGCCCGTTGTGCCCTTAATATTGCCCATTTCCTTCCTTCAGGGCCTTATACAGACTGTGGGGAAACAGGGCTGCTTCTGACCCAAGAGAGCCGCTTCTGCAGCACTCCAGTCGCCTCCTCTGGAGTCCTGCAGGTATCACAGCAGGGCCTTCGTCTGTGTCATTTCAGGATTTGGTGACTGAATCAGAGCTCCTTCCCCTCATCCACTTGGTAGCTTCTCTCAGGGCCCTCCCGGCCTTGACCTTTGGGCCCGAAGGACACGGTCTTCTCAGCTTACCCTCCCAGCCTGTGGCAGGTGCAGGCTGCCCGTCCGTGGCAGCTCATCTTTCTTGATGGGCAGTGACCGCTGTTTGCAGGGCAGACAGTTTTCTGATTCTAGAGGGGGCTGGGCAGTGCACTTCTTTGTGGGCTTTGTACATTTGCAGTGGTGCTGGATGGAATGTCTTTTTTCCTTTTTGGCCTTTGTGACCAGAGTAGGCTGGCATCTGACCCACGGTGACACAGAGGTCTCTGGACTGGATCTGACTCTCATCACAGAGCTCTTGCAAGGCCTTCTTTTCTTAGATGTGAACATGCATTGTGCCCCCAACGTTTGTGCAAGCTCCTCCCTGTAAATCACCCATAGCTTTGTTTCTTCATCACCACCCAGGGTTTGGGGTTTGGTTTTTAGGCTGGTATTTGTCATGCACTCTATTCTGTGTCTGATGTGTATTTTCTCATTATTTTCTTTCTTGCTATTTCCTCTCTCAGACCTGGGGGATTAGCATCTCTAACAAGAGAAGTTTGATGACTCTTTAAAACAAAAGCACTTTAAAAAAGAAATAAAAAAGTCATAGCTTCATTAAAGCTCCCCAGTTGTCCTTTGGGAGAAGAACCAATATTTTTGTCATTTTACATGCAAGGAAAGTGAGTCACAGAGAGATGTGGACATTGCCCAAGGTCACTTCCTTGGAAAGGCTGAACACATTGGTGACCCTCATGGTTTTACTGTGTTCTCTTTGGGACATGTGCAAGGGGTAAAATAAGAATAGCTGTAGTTCCAAATCCTGGGGAACCCCAAGCTTAGTGCTGTGCCCATTTCCCCTTTCATGCCACAATTGCTGATGCCACATTAACCTCTCCTCGACTCAAAGTTTTGGTGGCAGAGAACCTTACAAGGTCATATAGTCCAGGCTCTGGCTCCAGTCCCGATTTCCCTGGCTGTATAAGAGAAAGAGCACAGCTGTGGGATCAGACATATCTGAGTTCACATCTGGGTCCCATCACTTTCTATCTCTGTGGCTTTGGAAAATTACTCAATTTCTCTGAGTCTCCTTTTGCTTATCTGTGGGATGGGGATGATAAGGTGCTTATCTCATGGTTTATTCATGAGGCACTCAATGAGTTACATCCTATGAAATGTGCAATGTGTGACTGGCACATAAGTCTTGGGCAGTGAGAGCTATTAGAGTGTATATGAACAAGCGTAGTCTTTGAAATGCTGTGGATTCCACAGGAGGCATCCCATCATGGTCTTGTCTCTTTATTCTTTTTTTTTTTTTTTTTTTTTTTGATACTGGCTATCGAACTCAGGGCCTCATGCTTGCGAGGCAAGCATTCTAACCACTCAGCTAAATCCCAGCCCTCTGTATTCTGTAACAGGTCTGATGAAGTAGTTGTGATTTTATTCCCTGAGAACATCTCCCTGGCTTTTCTTCAAAAGGTTCTAGTCTTGGGTTGGGGGATGTAAGCCCAGTGGTAGAGTGCTTGCTTAGCATGAGCAAAGGCCCCAGGTTCCTTTCCTGGCACTGCAAAAGCAAAGAAGCAAGAGGTTCTTAGTCTTCTACTGGCCCTGAACTAAGTACAGCTACTTCCCTGCTGGTCTAGCACTGGTGCAAGACTTGATATGGTATCCTTGATGGTCCCAGGGCTGACGGGGGCTCCTGGCTCCTTGGATGACAGTTTCCCCTCTCACTTCTCTTAAACACCAGAGTGAGGGGCATCTTCCCTCTGTGACTGATCCACATTCATTTTGTCCCTTGTAACCTGACCAGTGTCTCTGTCCATTTTAGGAAAAACACCTGAGCCTGGTCATGCGCAGCTAGGCCCGGGAGGGACACTTGCTCAGCCTGTTTTTCCCTCTGTGTAGTCTTTGAACTCATCCTTAGCCCCACACTTGTGGAGTCCCAGAGATTCCTGACATGGCTTCCACCAACTAGAGCACACTTTGGGTCCTGTCTTGGTGGTGAGTGCCTCAGATGAGCCCTTCCCGGCTCTGCTCAGTCTCTGATTCGTATTTCAGTGATCTCTCATGTGCAAGAGAATCTTCACTCTCTTAGGCCGACTTTCTGGTTCTTTGGTGGAAACATATCTGTCTCCCTCAAGCTTCAGGGACTCAGTTTTTTTTTTTTGTTTGTTTGTTTATAACATTTTAAATTTCAACCTATTTCAAAAAACTTAAAAAGTTAACGTGGATATTCACCTAGCTTTACAGGCTTAATTCTAAAAATTATCCTTTTACCAAGCTTCAGGGGCATATTACTGAATGTTTTTTGCATTTTTCTGAAAGAAGCAAATGCTCATTCATTCATCTCATTGCATAATGTGAGTGTATGAATGTCATCGTGGAGCACATTGATTCTCTAGGGCAATATCCCTCCCTTGCAGGGTCTTGCTGTGTAGTTTAGGCTAGAATGGCTGGCCCTCAAACTCACAATGATCCTCCTGCCTCAGCCTCCCAAGTGCTGGAATTACAGATGTGTACCACCACATCCACCTTTAACCTTTGACTTCTTAACATTCTGTGCGGTGCATCCACGGGAGCTGGGCCCATGTGCAGAGCACCAGCAGGCGTTAAGGGGTGCTGGGGTTGTATTCTGTAGCACCCCTTTCCGTGGGCTTGGGTGGGTCTGCACCAACCTGGGCTGGATCTGCCCCTGAGTCTGCCCTTGTCTTGCTCAGGGAGGTGTGGTCTTGAACTACCCTGGGTGGGGTACCAGGACTGAGATATAGGCACAGGGAGCAGCGCAGACTGGTGCCCCTGTAGCTGTGAGTGAGATGCCTGGGGCTGGTCGCCGGCTTGAGGCTCTGGGGGCAAAGCTGCCTGGTTTGGCATTGAACTCTGAGTACTGCACCCAGGGGCTGGTTCATTCTGGCCTGCAGCCTCTAGATGGAATAGGTTCAATTTCTTGGTTCTCTTGTCTCACTGAAATCAGCATTGTGATTTCAATTAACTAGTGGCTTCCCTGTGGTCAATTCCTGGGTGTCCATTAGTCAGTAGTCGTGTTACAGGTTCTTGTGGGATAGCCTGGAACAGCCTTGATTCCCAGATGTTGTATGGACGGTGGCTGCTAAGCATTCAGAGTCCCTCGTGGTTCTGATGTAGGGGTGGGCGGGGGACAGACCCACATTCCTGTGAGACATGGGGCACTTTGTAGGTGGTAGCCGCCCTGTGGCTCTGTGAGGTTGTGTGTTCTCATTGTCCCAGGTGTGGTGCAGAAACAGAGGCTCTGAGGTGGTGGCCGTTGTCCCAGGCCAGCTGGTAGAGGTGACTGGCTGTACTTCTAGGTGCACACTCTGCAGTGTCCCTGGCTGTGTCCCTGTGTGGTGCCTCTGCTCAGCTGCTCGTGGACATGTTATTTGTCCATTCTGCTGAGCCAGCTTTATGGTCTTGGGGACACTCCCTCCCAGGACAGCAGAGTGGAGTCCCCAGGGAGGGTGATAGGGCGACAGATTGGGGTGCAGCCCTCATTGTGAGGCAGAAAGCACGGATAGTTCCTCAGGGAGCCAGAGTCAAGGAGTGATTGATCTGTGGTAGCTGGTGCCTCCCTTTCTAGCTAGACAGAGCTATTCCCGGTGGGCCCTGGCTCACCTCGTCCCTACCCCTACCCCAGCCGGGTGACATTTTTCTTGGCACCTGTATCCCTGTGTGTCCTGATTATCTACCATGAGGAAGTTGCCAGGAGAATTGCCAGGTGGCCCTCGCTGTCCTCCAGCCCCCGCCTGCTGGCTTGGCCTTGTCCCTTGTTGGGGACGAGGCAGTGACTCTGAGCTCCCAGCCTGTTTTCTGCTTTAACTGTTTCACTGCCCACAGTGGTGCTCATGTATTCCATGTCAGCAGGGGATGAGGGTGTTGGTTCAAGTGACTGTGAAGTTTCACATCGTGTTTCTACACGGACCACTTAAAAGGGTTCCCAAGGGGCAGGGACATAAGAAACCTTTCTGCTCGAGTCTCAGGATTGCCACCTTGATGTCCATACAGCTCAGAGGTTCCTTTCAAGGCCTCGTACTAACTGCCTTGACTGTTAAAATGTTCACGTCCTTGGTTTATATTTTTGGGATGGCAATCTTTTTTTGTCAGCTTTTGCTTGTTGTTCTTGGAAGGTCTTCCTGTAGATCCCTTCTGCCCAATGAAATGCACACCTCCTTCCTGCAGACGCTCCGGTCTCCCACATCCTGAGCCCTCTGCCAGGTGCACCTGGAGAAGGCAGACCTGGACCAGGGAGGAGCCAGGAAAGCTGTCAGCCACACTGCTCACTAGCTTTGTGATTTTGGGCAAATAAGTGGCCTTTTTGATGGACCTGTTTTCTCAGCTGTAAATTGGGGATAATGTTGTTTTTCTATATTTTACTGAGTTGATGGGAGGTCAGGGAAGAAAAAGAAGCCCCCAAAGGCATGTGTGAACATGATTGTAAACCCACGTGCCCTTCAGGCATTCCTTGAATACAAAGTTCTGGTCTCTTACAAGCCTCCCCTGAAAGCCACTGAAAACAACTGTTGGTTCTCCCAGGCTCCCGCCTCCCTCTCCCCAGCCCTGGCTCTGGGGAGAATGCCAAGTCAGCACCATCTATCTCCAGGCCCCCTGGAACTCTCACGTAGCTGCTTTAGCAGTTTAAATCAGGTTTAACCACTCCCCTCCCCCAGCCCCGTGTGCAAGCATGCTCGCCCCGCCCCATGCATGACACAGAGCACGCTGGCCGGCTTCCCCAGCACAGCACTTAGAAAGCTTGTACCTGCTTCCTCCGATCTCCAGCTTGGCCTGGTCTGAAAAGACACTGTCTTAGAACTGAGTTTGATGCTGTTTAAACTTTTCCTGGCTTCTGATACCTGTCTTCACTGTAGGGCATACAGCTGGTCTTTCTGAGGACACATTTTTCTTGCATCTGGGCTTCTCCCTGCCCTGGGAAGATCACCTGTTTAAAATCATAAACCTGGGTGGGATAAAGGAGATCTGCTCTCTGCCCGACACGGTTCTCTGTCCAAGGAAAACGTGTCTCTGTTGATCCTGCAGGTGCAGTAGCCGTTATCTGAGATGCTGGGACCAGAAGTATATTGGACTTTGGATTTTTCCCCTCTATTTGCATAGGCATAATTAGATATCTTGGGAATGGAACCCAAGTCTAAACACAGAATTCATTTATGTTTCGTGTACACATCATTCCTGTAACCTGAAGTGATTTTGTGCGGTATCTTAGCATGCCTGTGTGTTGACTGTGATCTGTGTCACGATGTCAGATATGGGCTTCTCACTTGTGGCACTATGGAGACCCTCAAAAAGTTTCAAATTTAGGGGCATTTTGGAGTTTAAGATTAGGAGTTCTTAATCTGCAGTAGAAATAGTTATAGGTCCCTGAGTCCTACCTGTGTGCCTAAGAATTATCTTGTTTGAGACAGGTAAGTTAAGCAGGATGGTTATAAGAAAAGGTCACCGAGTTTTCGAAACCAAGTGGGAGGTAGGTGTGAAGGAAGGGGAAGTGTATTTGTTCCTGGGCAGAACAGTGCTTTGCTTTCCTGCCGCATTATACACAGTAACAGCTTTTGTTACTTGACTGAGGGACCATTGCACTGTCAGACCCACAGAAGTATTTGTTGATGAGGATCTTTTATTATTTGCTGGAGAGAATTCTCTCTGACCATATAAGGTCACCTGTTTCTGGGCCCATCTGCTGGGACATGAAAAGAGCACTGTTATTTGGGGCCATATTCTTTCCCTCCATTATCCCATTACATCCATTACTCACAATAGAGGAGGCTGGATGCTCAGTTACAGGGTTTGCTAGAGAGAGGGTGCCAGCCTCCAGTGGAGGTTTGGACGGTCTTTCAGGTCCCAGACAGTCCAGGTAGTCTATCATTCTAATTTTACTAGGGATCTAAACTATGCCACTGTGATATGGCATAATCTGGCTTTGAAAGAGCCTCCAGCGAAAGACAATAATTGGGAATTAAAAATGTCACTGTCTGGCTAGCTGATCTGAAATGTTGATCACTATACGCCCAGTGCCGCATAGCTCAAACTTTATAAAATCTTAAATACACACCACACCCATTTTAAATAGTGTAACAGGATTTGACAGATACTCAGATTTAAAAGTTTTAGCTTAGAGTCTTCCATGCTATCACTGGCATTTCTAACGAAAGCCAGAGGAGGTTTCTTCTGTCTCTGTGTAGAAAAGTTCCATGTGCCTAGTGAAGTTGCGTTTTACTTTCTGTGGGAAAGGCACCCCTTGGGGAGTGGGGTCGGGGAGGTGGGGAGGGAAGAAAAGTCTTGAGAATGGCCAGTTAGAAATGACGGATATGGGACAGCTTGCTTCTGCCAAGAGCCGAATGGTGACCTGCAAACCAGGCAGACTACAGACATTTGCTCATGACCATAAATAGGCTCTCAAGTCTACCTGCCATCTGTCAGCAGAGATTTTGGCTAAGAAAATGAATTGTTTGGGAATCTTGTTCCCCATGGTGTTTTGTTTTAAAATAAGAAATGTGGTTTGCCGTTACCATTTTGGCCTTTGATTGAGTCTGGAACATGACACTGAAAACAATTTGAGTTAGAATGTAGGTTTAAAAGAAAACACTGGTAGCTTTCTGATAAAAGACTAAGAAAGACAAGCAAGGACTAAAAATGGAAACTGTTCTATGCAGCAATAGCCAAGGGAGACCTTAAAATATGCAGAAAGCTGAAGTTTAGCAGAAACCCCCTGAGAGGCTTGGTATCACTTTGATCCTTGCATTGTTCATTAGAGTGGTGTAGCGAGCGCCCAAGCTTTTGCAAATAGGAATCTTGCTCCAAACTTCACCCTCCTTAACTTTTGAAAAAAATATTAGTTGGGTAATAAATCAGTCTGACTTACGACCTGTGTCCCAGAAGTGCCACTCGGTGATGTCATGGCTTGCCGCAGTGTCTGCGGGTGGTAGGACATAGCAACCATTGTGTGCAAACGTGTGCACGTGCATGCAAGTGCTGAGACATGCGATTGTCCAGCAACCGTCACGTGCCAAATAGCACTTTGCCACTTTGAGCCACAGAGCGGGTTTGTTTTACTCTTCTGTCCGTTCCAGTTATTTAACTGATGGCAGACATCCTCATTAAGGCCCATTAGTGCGTCAGGAGCTGTTTGCTGAACGTGACAAGCACTCACCCTCTTTGGACATTGACCAAAATACATATTCTAGGGTGGCCAGCCCCGTATGGGAGACAGTGGTGGAGTGAGATGCATAACCCTTGAATCCGGGCTGAAGTGTCTTTAGCATGAGTTATGTGCAAACAAGAAATTCTGTAATTTGAGAATGTAAGATCGTAAAGCAACATTTGGCTCCATGGTGAAATGCTGTTATTGTTACCTTGAAATAGAGGTTTCTTGATTTTTCTTGGCTGCTACAGAGTTAATGGCACATTCTGTGATGGCTGGAGTATGAACCATTGTTTGCTTGCTCCTCAGAGAGAAACTAGAAGCAGAGATTAAGCTTTCCAGGTGCAAAATCATGGTGGTCCTGGAGGGTGGCTCCAGGGGCCAGAGTCAGCCTTTGTCCTCCACCCATCTATGTGGTGGCCTTTGTCTGCGCTCTGCATCCCTGAGGCCTCTTGGTTATTGTGCTGTCTGGGGACTGCCGTGGCAGCAGACTGGGTGCTGAAATGTAGGAGAGGTGCTGATCTAGATCCCTGGTGGTGCTGGCCGGGTTTGTCTGTACTCACATTGGCCACTTCCGTACCTTACGCCCCAGTATAAACCTGGTCAAAGCTTCTCTTTATCCCTTTGGGCCCTCTTGGAGGGCAATATGTGTATAAAGGTCTTTGCAAACCCGAACCGCTAAATGATTAACAGTGACTTGGACCAATGAACAAGGTCGGACTAAAGCATTGACCTTTATTTTGTAGGAAGGAGGCCAAGATGCAAGTGGGGAGGAGATTTCCATGCATGGGGAAGTGAAGTCTGGACTGGCAGGGTCAGGGACCATTTTTTTTTTTTTTTCCTGTCAAGGTTCACTGACACAGAGAAAAAAATGGCCTTGTAGATGAAAAGCAACTGAACTGAGTTATTCTGAGAGATCTCCCACTTATTGGATTCGTGGTGCGACTGTGACCTTGGACCCCATATAGATGTGAGTTCAGACCCCAGCCTGAGAGTTCCCAGTCCAGTGGCCCCTGTGGTCTGACTCCCCTGCAACTCAGTGGCCTCATCAGAAATCAAAGACCATTTTTATCTCACGTTGTTCCGAGGGTTAAATTAGATACTATCTATGAAACCTGGTGCCTGGGAGGCACTTAATAAAGGCAGTTTCCCTTCCTTCTTTTTCTTCTGTTTTAAAAATTAAGATTTAGGAGTACTATAAATAAAGCCCATAATAAACTGTATTTTCAAGTGGAATTCAGGAGAAAGACTCAACACTGTGGGGCAAAGCCTCATGGGGGCAGCTGGAAGTGGCAGGTTCTCTTGCTCTGTGCAGGTTC